>JAVDPK010002676.1:482315-499364 GCA_034780415.1 Cichlasoma orientale | reverse complement strand
CCCCCCCCCCCCTCCCCTCCCCTCCCCACACACCACCACCCCTTTAGTCCTAGTCATTTCGTGCCGTGGTTTCTCGACTGCGGCTAAAGTATGCATTATGTTATTCATCACAAGACTGCTACCTGTGATGTCTGGTTCCAAGCAGAACAGCAGGTGATGCAGTTGACACCCTGAAAACTCAGTTGAATCATGCAGTGGAGCAGCTGCCCTTCAGCAATTATGCTTATGAAGCTATAAATCACAGCTTAATAGGAACGAGAATGAACTGAAGCTAAAAGACAAGTGGTACCTCATGGAATTGTCATCTCATGTATATTGCTAGTTAATTAATGAAGTCCTCACAGGTATCTTAGTCTGACACGGAAAGTATGGATGCATTACAATAATCCGCACATATGATAACATGTAATGGCTGGCAGATTTTCATAGCATGATGTATGAAATTGCAGGTGTATTTGTTACTATTCTTCTGAATGTATTGTGTCAAATTTAAAGTAAAAAAAAAGCATTTATTCACATTTTTATCAGCACAACTCAACTTTAGTTGAGGTCTTTATCGGGGTTGCAGCACATTTAGAAATTAAGTGAACATTATAAGGCGGCATTAATTATGCACTAATTTACAGCTGTAGCATGTGCTTTCCTATAGGAAATATTTATTACAGCTTAATCTTCATATGATTTAGATTATTGAAATACTTAATCTGATATTATTGTCAAAACAAGTCATGCATGTATAATTGGGTGGAACAATGGCGGAATGGTTAGCACTGCTGCCTCATATTAAATAGGATCTTGATTGGAATTTAGAGGCATTATGTGGATTTTCCACATTCTTCCTGTGCCTGCATGGGTGTCGTCCAGCAGACCTGTATGCTAGTGTAATTAGTGGCTCTAACTTGGCTGTAGTTGTGGACGTGAGCATGAATATAAAATGCATGAATGGATGGGTGAAAATATCATGAGACAATCCGGCACAGACATGCAAAGGATCCACTCATCTCTGCTGCAAAAGATCAAAACAAAGGTACACACAAAACTCCTCCTTGCAGAGGTTTGGCACCTCTTGGTAAATGTTGTGTGTTTGTTACGATCATGTTGTGCCCCTCTCTGTTGTGCATCTCTTTGTGGTTCCATTCCATCACTTTCAAATGGAAACATCTCAAATCTCAAACAAAAGCTCTGGCCTGTTCAGTAAACCGCTGATATCTTTTCAAAAAGAGTTTTACAACTTAACAGATAAAGTTACTTGTTTTGCATGTATTAAATTTCGTACCAGACAGTCATGTTGGAAAAAAGGCATGTTGTGCGAAATTCAAGGAAGTTGATTGTGGACTAGCAAACATTTGAGTAAGTAATCTTGATAAACATTGCAAGAAAAATAAGCTTTGTCATTTGTTTGTTTAACAAAAATATCAACAGATCTTCTGTTCAACTCAGGAAAAAAACAAAAGAAAAAACTAAAGAAAAACTAAGGGCACACCTCAGAAGCTAGTATTGCACGCTTAACAGAAATAACGTCTTGTATGTTTTTTGAATATTTGTCATCCGGTCCTTATCAGCATGGATTTCGATTTTTAAGATTTATTTTTGGGGTATTTTTACCTTTATTCACAGTGAAGGAAGGGAAAGCAAGTGGGGGACAATATGCAGCACAGGGCCGCAAATTAACCTCGAACCCAGTCCGCTGCATTTCAGCTGAATATGGTTGTCTGCTCAACCAGAAAACTACAATTTTTGACCAATCTTCATGCAAAATTCCTTTTGTTGTCTGTTGGTCTTTTCAAATTTCAAATGGGATTCTTGTGGCCTACTCTTGAACTGGATTGTTTGTTTGTTTTTTAAATAATATGTGGGTCTTTTAAAATCCCTTCAAAGACTCATAGGTATCAAGCATTTGCACGATGGCACCACACACGTCAGTACCAAGGAGAACCCCACACTCTAGATGTTAGACGCTTATATAATTATATATTACAGGAGCTGTTCAGCTGTGGAAAAACTGTGAAGCTCGCAGCACACAGTTTTTGTGCTGATTTTAATGCCAGAGGAGGTTTGAAACTCTGCAGTTGTTGAGTCAACAGGACATAAAACCAAAAGGTAGAGGGTCCCAGGTATTTAAACCCTAGTGGGGGCTGTCCCCTTTGGAGGTGGTCACTACTATTGTTCATGTGCGCAATCACATGAGCCAAGGTGTAAAAAAAGGCGTGGGTCATTACCACCAGGGGTTTCAGGTGAAACCACCGTGAGACCTGCCCCCCTATTATGTGGGTAAGGTTCGAGTGGGAGTTGAGGCACCTGGGTAGGGATCTCAAGACTGCATTGTAGGTGGCTGACAGCTGGTGTTGTAAACCACCACCTCTGTACAGTCATGGTTGTTCAGCTGTGTCTTGTCCTGTTAAGGTGTTCGTAGAGTGGCTGTTTAGTTTCTCCAATGTATGGGTCTTCTCACTGCACTGCACAGCATACATTATTTTGTTTAGCATGTGTTTAAGCGTTTTGTCCTTGGGACCAGTTTTTGAGTGTGGCTGGGTCTGAAGCACACTGGGATGTCACACTTGGAAAAAAGTCTTCTGAGTTTTCTGACAAACCTGATAGAAAAGGGAAAACAATGTGGTTTCATTTGTTATTTTCTTTCTCCCTAGTTGGTGTCTGACCTTCTTGCTTGTGCATCTTCACTTATTTGATGAAGGCCCAGTTGGGATAACGTGTCTTTCAAAGATGCCAGTGTTCCCATTTCGGACCAAGGAGACAGATGGTTTGAAAGAAGAGCAAAAGAGCCCATCCATGTCCTCTGTGAGCGGCCTTCACTGAACAGAGGTGGTGGCTTATAACACCAGCTGTCATAAGCCACCACCTCAGAGAGCCCTTCCCAGGCACCTCAACCCCCACTCACACCTTACTTTAGGTGACCTCATTAGGTCACATGATAGTGGTGGTGGTGGGGAATGTATGTTTTTCCCCACATTATTGTAAACAAATCAAACACATAGAGCCACCCACTGTGCTGCCCCTTTGTGACAAGGGAGCGCCTGAAAGAAGCTTCTACTCTATTTGGACCATTTAAAATCCAGTTTTAATCTACTTTCAATAATTTGAACACTGTTTGCATCAGCAATCATAAATCACGTCTACAAACATCTTGTAGCGATGTTGAGAGGTAGATGAAGGTCTGAGGAAGATGGTGATGATGCTCACAGTGCTCCCAGGGGCATTCGGCTTGCTGTGGAAGCCCTGCGAGTGGAGGCAGGGATAAACAAAGGTTAATCCTCTTAGACAGGCTGAGGAGAACAGCTAGGTGTGACAGCCCTCCTGTTCATTCACCAATGCGTTTGCTACCTAGAGGCAAAATCTTGCCTGTCTCGTCATAAAGGCTACTTGCTTAAACCCGGATAGACACTTGCTACCCTGAAGTGAATGGAAATGCAGCCTTGAATTTTGTTGTGGAATTCAGACATTATTCCTACCTCTGTCATGAGGTCACTCGTGAATGTAGCGCAGCTAAAATGGATCAAAACAAACACACACACAAAAAAAGTGGATTTTTTTGACAAAAATAAATATTTTAAATCCACTATTGATTTTGTTTTCTGCTTTTTCTGAAACCTTTGGTTGCAAAGGATTTCTGGATGTGCTGGATGAGCCATATCGTCATATGTGTGTTCCCAAGCAACAGAGCATAAACATGTAAAAGCAAAGACACCAATGACGCACTCCATAGCAGGGGGGGCGGTGTTCGTGAGTCATACTGTAAATTGCCAACTTGTATAAAACATAAAAAGGAAGGTGACCATAACAAACATGTGGCAGGAAATGGAAGAACCAAAACCAACCTGAGCATTGAACTTAAGAAAAAAAGGAGTGAAAATCTGCAGAAGGTCAGCAGGCCAAACAAAAAAGAGCGACAAACAGTGGACCGAGAAAAGAGCATACATTGGTCCAACAATGCCATCGCTGATAAAGGGGGAAACTCTTTTCAATTTGTATGTGGATGCTTTTTCTAAAACATGAAACGAGAAGGATACTGGATGTATGATGGAAGGTAACCGTATTAATGATCTGCTGTATGCGGACGTTCTGTGTCACAGTGCCGGCTTACACACCTGCTCAGGGTCTCCTCAAGTTATGTTTTTTCAGCATGGTATTGAATTTAAATCTAAAAAGAGTATAAAAATAACGATCGCTTCGACTAAGGAGGATCGGAAGCAGAATTTTCCCTCAATATGTCTGGGAGATCAAGTCACGTCTTTAGGAGTGATCTCTGTGATGATGATGATGATGTGTACCATCAGAGGAGTACGCTGCACGAGCAAAGCCCATAAATTCAGCGTGTGTACAGAGCCCACTGTACTCCAATTATAGTAGACTAAAAATGGGAAAAAAAAGGCATATAATGAGCCATTCAGTGCCGTACTGAAGCTTCCGAAATGGATGTGCAAGCGAAATGTGTTTTAACTAGTCGTGTTCCTACCTTTTACATTATGCTGAGAAGTTTTTATGTACAAATTTATGTGCTGATTGATTGATTCTGTAAATGTGGTCATGATGGCCTAAACTGAACTTGCTCTGAATCACACAAGATATTAGTCTTGCATCTGGAATCACTGATGGTTGCATATTTGTTTTGTCCTTGTGCTGCTTTTACTGTTTTTCTTTTATACTGAGATGGACTAAAATATATGAAATAAAATTTCTCTGAAAAAAAAAAAAAGGGTTTCCAAACAGTCTCAGAGTAGTCAGACTCTGACTTGACATGGGTAGATAATGTTTGCTGGCTTGCACTGATATGATGATTTTCTGTTTGATGCATGAACAGTTGATTGACAATGTTTCACTACCACGCAGAGCCCACGAGAAATTGTCATTACTAATGTAAATGTGGGAACAGATAGCAGAAAAACTTACATTTTCTGTGACTTTGGTCACCTTAGACATGCTTAGATTAGCTGTAATTTCAAAACTGATGCACATTCTTTTTTTCCCCCACTTTAATTCTGATATATAGATGTTGCTGGTTTAAGGGAACGTGGCCCATTAGAATAACATTTTGAAGGGACTAAGAATTGTGCGTCCTACAAGGGACTTTTTAAATTGCACTTTTGGAGCTTGTGCTACACGTGTATGGCCATTACCTGTAAATCACATACAGTGGTTAAATGTTATCTTTTTTTTTGAGTGTGTGTGTGTGTGTGTGTGTGTACATTCTCATTTATTCCTTGTGTAGTGTTAGCACATTAATCCTGTATCTGAAATCTGTCAATCTAAGTCAAGTCATGAGAAAACGTTGTTGCCCATCGATCGCTTTAGTTCTGCATGACTGCCGCAAGTAACTATTAAGTAATCATAATCATCAAAATATATTCCTGTAGCAAATTGATAATGGACATCGGAGAAATTGTTGCTGAGAAATTTAATCTAAATGTAAAGAACCTCAGAGCTGAACCCCTAAAAGGAGTGTTTAGGGGCAACAGGGGAATAGGGATGCTCCTCTCACTCAACCCTGCAGGGTGGCAGGGGCAGGTCAAGGTCTCTGATTGTCAGTGTTTATTAATGGGCCCTGCACAGGGGAGTGACAGCAGGGTGATCTCTGTGATGATGATGTCTTATTGCTTTCCATGAGCATCTCAGGTACATACATATTTATGATGTGCTGCCACCTAAACGCCAGCTAGAAATATCTGTTTAACACCTGGCTCACTCAGGTGCTTACCAAAGTATAGCCGGAACAAAACAATTCTTTGGCACTAATAGTGTCTGTGCCACATTAACTTTAACAAACCGCAGGATGACTTTGCACTTTCATTCATATTTAAGGTAGCACAAAAATGGGATGCTTCATCGTGGCGTAGAAAAGTGGGAAAACTGCTTTCTGTTACAAAATGAGAATAACCTCCAAATCTCTGCAGTACAGATGTCAGCACTTCATATTAATCAGATGGCTTTTTGACCACCAATTGAATTAATTTGAACTAATTTGTGTGACAGATTGATTTGTGACACTACACATGTATGTATTAAATATTAACAGCTAGCACTTCCCCAGGGACAGATGTGATTTTAAAGGGCAGCTCATACGCAGTCATTTAGTTGATTAATATGGCGTACTCATTTCAAGCATACAGATTTGTTTTACTTACTTATTCATGTCTTCGCAGAGTGCTACTCTCCTTGATCTTATGCCTGTACTTCATTGTTATTCATTCAGGGTGGCACGTTCAATAGTTCAGTCCTATTTACTGTCCGGGCTGTGACATTCATTTTCATCCCAAATCAGTGGAATAATAGCGTAATCAAAGCACTTCTTTACAAGAAAGAAACCAGGAAGAAGCAAGACAATAGTGAATCTAAGGGGACAATAGCTCAATGGGTTTCCACAACATAGAATGGGGGGACAAATTTGGAAAGACTGTGTATTAGTGAGCACACCGTGTGTGTTTTGCGCCATGATTGAACTTAGAAGGATGCTTCTTTTTTGAGGGCCTCTGCGGTATAGGGGGGAAAAGTTGAGTTTCATTGCATTTGCTTTTGATGCGTGACCCTAAAACTTAAAGAAGTCGATTTGATTACTCTGCAACAATTCAGGTTCTTGAATATCTGCTTAAATCATCTATAAATTGAAGCATCCAAGCACGTTGTGGTAAGACATCAGAGGACATCACCTTGAACTCTTGGAAACTGGAATGAGTATTTTCTTTTGGCTTATTTTATAGCCCAGACAGTTACCCAATTGAGAACAGAATCATTGTACTAAGCCATAATGAAAATAGTAATTACTTGCAGCCCCAAATGTGTTCCAGACAAGGAAGTGCTCCACTGTAATTTTCTCTTTCAACTTACTGTCTACGGTGTACAACGAGTATCTGGCCAATCTTAAAATATAATCTAGACCTGACAAACTGACTGCAAGAGCTGCAAGAGCACGAGAGACGATTCTACAGCAGTCTGACAAACATCAGCTGTAATTTGATGGTGCTAATTAGATCAGATCTGCTGCAAAGCACTGAGATCAGCTGGCTGTCACTGTTATTATATTAATGCTGAATGGTCAGAATACATTGGTATTTGTTCTGTGATGAATAACAATATGATATAACAGAAGTTGTGGATGTTCAGGAAAATATCTAAGTGACTGCAAAAAAATGGCATCCTGGTTCATTTTAGTTGTGAACGTCAATGTTCTTGATGCCCCCCCCCCAAGAATCAACCTAGTGGACTTCTATGATGTACAGTTTGCAATTTGCAAAACTTTAATCTTTAATATATGAGGTTAACACACCCAGCACTAAGGACTTGAAGTTGACTGGAAATGAAAAAGACTAAAAAAAGGCCTGGGTAGTTAAGGCGGATATCTTCACAGACAAGTAATGGGGCAAAACAAGAGCCTGGCATGCCATGATCTATTCTGCGTCTGACTAATGGCACAATCTTGATAATTGCCAAAAAAAAGAAAAAGTACAATAATGATGAAAAATGTTTACAATAATCGACTCTGTCCTATTTTGATCAAACCTCATCTGCAACCTAATCAGGCGCAGGCTGCTGCAACAAGATTACATAACTGACATATGTAAGGCCAAAACAGGAAAAACACACATTCCTGGGGAAAAAAAGGAGAAATTGCAGGGAGAGTCAGAGGATAGTCATTGCTCAAGACACCCAAATCACAAAGAGCAGCGACACAGCATCAGCAAATTGTAAATGTGTTGGATTTCTAAGGTTGGCCAAATCAGAAAGTCCTCCAACTAAATAATCGTATCTGTCAATTGTTCAATAAACATGTTTGCTGTATTTGTACTGGAACGATTCATTTAAGTGTTTCTGAAATGCACACGGGAGCGCTTCCAGTGCCTCTCCAGCCATGCATGAGACAGAGAGAGAGGAGGTAACACAAATCCATCATTTATTTTAAGTTTTCCTTTAACTTACTGTTTGGTTACGTTTTGGCATAAAAACTACTTAGTTATAGGTTAAGATGTAATGGTTGAGGTTAACATATTACATTATTTTCTGCCCACTCTTTTGGTTATTTGGTTAACAATTGATGTAGATAAATCTCAGGTCATTGCTCTTGAAGTAAGTTCAAATTCAGAGAGGCGTCTTTGCCTCGCTGGCCCGTGAGATCCATGGCATGAGATCGCGTACTCTGGGGTGATGTTTGTGGCACAAAATCAAATGGGCTTTATCTTTCCTACCTCTCCTTTTAAACCAACAGAAAATATCTCTTCTCTGCAAATAAGTTGTAGGTTTTATCTAGTGTGCAGTGCGCTGTGATTTGTGATGACAGGAGTTGAATATTATGCTGATACTGTATGGCACTGTAAATCCACCGCCTCATCTCTGCTCCTGCTGTCAAATGTATTCTGAAGTTGTATTTCAGCCATGTCCCCTCAGCACTGGGCTCACTGAATAGAGAAATAATGAGTGCTGTCTAGAGACAATGTCACTATTATTTTAGATCTCCCAAATCTCTCTCTCTCTCTCTGTCCATGTCCATTTTCTTGGAGGCTTCTCTTGCACCTCATGTCTTTCCCACATCCTCAATGCGTCTCTGGCTCTGTCCCCGCAAAGCAGAGTCATACCACCCACTCTGAGTTGATTTACTCGTCTCCCCTCCCCTTTTGTAAGCTGTACTGTTAAGAGCCTGTCATTAGTGAATATGTGTGAAATGTGCAAAGGCGGCGTGGAAGAGGGGTTGCAGTCAGTCCATGTGATGAGAAATTAGTTGGCTTAATGACAAAGCCAAGAACATGTCTTAAAGATTGGATGCATCATGCCATCTGTTTGGGTGTTGTCCACACTTCTGTGCCACTGTCACACAGGATGTCGCATATTGAAGCAATCACAGTCGCAGTAAAAATAAATAAATAATAAATACTGCATGTATAGGGCTGGTGATAGATTGAGTTTTTAATATATATTGGTGTGTTTTAAAAAGAGGTGTAGGATCGCATGATAGTGATTATAAGTGCATCGGTTGATGACCCCAATTCCAAAAAAAGTTCAGACACAGTGTACAATGTGAATAAAAACAGAATGCAAAGACCAGATCTTATAAAGCCATATTTTATTCACAGAAAACATATCAAATGTTTAAACTAACACAATGCATAGTTCATTTCCCCCAAAACAGACTCCCTGCTGGCAATAGTGACTACAGGCATGTAGCCCTTCCTTCCCACATCATGACTGGCTGGTCCTCTCACGTATTCATATGAATGGGTAAGTGTGTCCAAACTTTTGACTGGTACTGCACATGCTGCTGAGGACATGTTGTCACCTGGACTCCTCGGGCACAATTGTAAGGATTATGTTCTTCGACTTCACAAGTGCCTTCAACACAATCCGGCTCAGAGAGAAGATGAGGATGGGTCAGCTGGGCCATGGACTACTTAACCTGCAGGCCACAGTATATATATAACTGTGTCTCCGGTAAGCTGCTGACTAATACAGGGGCTCCAGAGGCAACCATCCTGTCCCCCTTTTGTCTTCACTATCTACACATCGGACTTCCAGTACAATTCCAGTGGCAGCTTTCTTCAGATATTCTTTGATGACTCAGCAATTGTGGCTTGTATCAATGAAGGACAGAAAGAGGAATACAAGGACATGATCGGGGACTGCTGTTAAACCGCCACTGCCTAAAAACAAGGAGATGGTGATCGATTTTTAGAAGGACGAGACCCACAATGGCTCCAGTCACCATTCAAGGCACAGAGGTAAAGATTGTGTGCAGCTACATGAACCTGGGCCTGCAGCTGGATGACATGCTTGACTGGCCCAGCCACACGGAGGCAGTGTACAAGAGGCGGCAAAGCAGATCATACTTCCTGAGATGGTTAAAATCCTTCAACATCTGCAGTCCTGCAGACAAACTCACGAAGAGGGCAGATTGTGGTACACAGAGTGTAGTGCACAGGAAACACAACAGATACTTTGACAAAGGGAAGACAGGGCTATGTATACACTGAGGGCTGACTGGAGAACAGATGATTTCTAATACAAAGCGAGGTTAATGGGTTATCGAGCTATGTCGAGCGTAAAGTCAGAGTTTTCTGTCTCATGAAAGACCTGACATGACCTGGTTAAATCAATGTAAGGCAAGTCAGGTCAAAGCAGGATTTGGGCTTCTTATTCGGGCTCTGAAAGCGGTTCACTTCTTACCATGGTACTTCGCCACAGTAACTTATGCCACAGACCTAACCTGCTCCAGACCAGGTTATTTTTGAGGTTATAGATACCCACTGACCAATCACTGCTCTGGGAAAGAACGCCACCTTTCCTTGAAGATCCCTTGGACCTCTGTACACAGTTATTAAGAGGATGTGTTTATGAATAGCATTTAAACCTTTATCGCCAAAGTATTATACAGGCCGCCTGGACTTTTTTTGTAATTTTGGCTGTAAAATTTCAAAATAATTTTCGTCTTTCAGGAACCATTATTGAGGAGTTGTGAAGAGCACGTGGTAAAATCTAGAAGGAACTGATTTTTCTGTCTGTGTTTAGACACCAGTATACTTTATGAATGCTTTGTTCTACTGTGACACACCAAACATCCCCGTAAAGCCCGTCTTCTCTTCTTTCCAAAACCATTTGAATTTTCTCTCTAGCGCAAATGGTAACGCAGTTACATTCATTTAAAGAGTGCTTGTAAAATGGCCCGTTTGCAGGTCCATGATAAAGTATTTTCCTGATGAGCATCAGCAATAAATATAGAGTTTTAGATGCATTTCCCTTGGATTTTTTTTAAAATTTGTGTTGCAAACAGCTTTACAACAACTTTATCATTCTATAAGCATTAATACATGATTCTATAACCAGACACCTATTTGTACTTGTGGGGATCATATAACATTTTCACATTGACTGAGCCTACATTTGAATTCTGTTTTTATATTAACTGCAGATTGTTACAACTCCAGAGCTGAAATAATAAAAACTAAAACTATCTTACACACATTGAAATATTAATTTAATGGAATAGTAATTGTAATGTATCAGATTTTTCTGTCTTAATAACAGAGCTGTGATTCTAATAGGTCTGTGATTGGTCAGATGCTACCAACACCACCATTTACATGTGAAGACACTTGTTGCTAGATTGGGAGACTCTGGGTCCACTTATCAAGTTTATAACCACTGACGTGTGACCACTTAGCCTGCTTGCTGATGTTAGGGTGAGAGAGAACAGATAAAGGAATGTACTGAGTATATTGGATTTGATTCATAGTACAGGCCCCGTGTGCTGTTGTGAAGGTTTTAGTTTGTAAGCGGCTATTATGATGCTATTCACATACCCCTGCTGCTGTTTTCTTCCCATGGCCATTCGCGGTATTCCAACAAAAAGCAGTGTGTTTAAAAACAAAACAAACAAACAAAAAAAAAAAATGTTGTATACACCTGCAAACAAGGTCAGTTTGTAGTCTTTCTGTTATGAATCTTTAATTCATGAACATTTCATGTTTGTAAAACTTTCCCAGCACTTAGAAAATAGATTCCAGTTTAAAGTCTGAGTGGAAACATTAAGGCAGGGCCATTGGGGGAAAACACTAATGCCTGTTGTGCAGCGGGCCACGCAATGTGGAAGCAAACCCAGAGGCCAGAATGTTTTATTTTTTTTATTTTTTGGCTCATGTGCCAGGCTTGGAATTTTATATTCAAGTGAGTGGGCACCATATTTGAGTGCAATATCCAGTTCTCCTTAACATATCCTTGTTGGAGAGACGGGGGGTGGGGGGCGTAGTCTTTGCACAGACTTGTGGGAGCTGACCAGTCAAGGCTGATGGGGCTTTTTGGACAGTTGGAATTGAGAGAAAGAATTAAATTGGACAGTCTCAGAAGGTGAAAGAGGTTTTGCAGAAATAGACAGTGAAAAATTATGTTTTATGAACATGTAAATTCACTATTTTCTAGTAATTGAAAATCAATGTCAAATGTCCCACTATTTACTTTTTTGTCAAGCTTTCCATCTTCCAAGGTAAATGTTGTTTAAAAGGATAATAAAGTGATTTAATATTGTAATTCAATTATGCATAAGGCAGTTAAAAAATATATTGGTCAAAAATCAATGCTGCAGAGGCCTTGATAGCCTACATTTTTGTCTCTAGAATAGGCAAAGCTCATTTTTTTTACACTTTGGTTAAAACTCATCAAGATCTGCAAAGGCGTCTATCAAACTGTATGTCTATGTGTATAAATGTGTGATTTATCTCATGAAACTCTGTGGTCGCATGTTGAAAAATGGCACATTTTAAAATTGTCTCGCCGTTGGCTTAATAGTGACAGAAATTAGAAGGGACTGAAAAAAGTAGCTTAAATGCCACAACACAACTACCCAGCTGCCACCCCTTCCCCACAGTGTCTCAGTGATAGAATGCAATTTGTTAAATACATTAACACTTCAGTGAAGGATCCGATGAGGGAATTCATCATTCTGCCAGATGCTGAAGGAGCACCTGATTACTTCTCTGTGACTTAGAAAGGAGATATTATTTAGTCATGCATCCAGGAAATACTGTCAGATATTCTTTCACATGAGTACCATTTATCATTCTCTTCTATTTATTCTTTAATTTCTGATGACCACGGTCTTTCAGCATCTGTTCCACAAAATATTATCACATTTTGAATTTGTTTGCTTGCTTTTTAAAGGAAGCAAAATGGCATATTTTTATCCTGAAATTGCGCCTAGAGCTCGTGATGATTTCCCGGGAAACAGTTTACCGGCACAATAGTGAGCCATGTGTTGCAGCCTCACCTTGTTTTACTTGGCAGTGAAGAAGCATTCACAGTCAGTTAAATGCCACCTTTAAGATGTTAAGCTTGCAGCTAAAACAAAAGCTCATTAATAAATATTCATAAAAGAACATTTTGTTGTTGGTTGTCGGTGCTTTTTGTTTCAGTTCAAATCACTGGATCTCAACAGAAGCTTTTGCTTTCGGAGTTTACATGGGCAAAAGTGTCATGGTTATGATTAGGTTTATGAAATTGGGTGTTTATGAAATCAAGTGGCCAAGCCCTTTTCCTGCTTTTTGTACTAACGACATTAATCAGAAAGAACCAAAAAAGTCAGAATCAAATACTGCAGCTCATCTTCACGGCTACTCAAAGATACATACATTGGACATTTGGTTGCCATTATCATAGTTGAATTAATAAGAATAAAAATACAGATTGGTAATACGGAAAGCACATTCCAAGTTTGCTCTCCAGTGTGAAAATCGGTGAAAAACAACAAACAATTTGCTGAAAAAGCTGGAAAACACTGATCTGCACAGACAAATCAAAGGTAGTTATTTCATCACAATACCACAAGAAATATTTGTCAAAGAACAAAATCAGCTTTTCAGGAGAAGAACCTTGTGTTACCTGTGAAGTATGACAATGGAAATGTTGGGTCAGCTTTAAGTCATTGTTTCAACTATCTTGTCATATTAAAGAATGTTTTAAGATAAATATGAGACCATATCTCCCAAAGTTGAACCAGAAGGGAACCTTTCTACACACTACTGAGCCTAAACACACAAGCAAAGGCTTAAAGAGAAGAAATGTAGGGTTACAGAATGGTCAAGCCAAAGGAACGGTTTGATTCCCATTAGAATTTTGTGAGGGGATTTGAAATTGGCAGTACATGCAAGAAAACACTCACACATCTGGCAGCTGAAGGATTTCTGCACGGAAGAGTGGCCATAAAATTTCAACAAGCCAATGTGAACATTGGTGTCAGTTGTGCCAAATGTTTACAAAGAGCTGTTTCTGCTGAAGGTGTCAATACTAGCTCCTGAGAATATGGATGCATTGACAATTGACGTGGAATAAATGATTGAAAAGGTCTTTTTTCTATATGTTTCTGTTCATCATCTTCATCTGTAGATACTCTCTAACAAGAATAAATGTTTGCTTGACCAAATATGTCAAAGCTAACAATTTCCACTTATTTTGTTTTCACATGACTACACTTGCTAATGGAAGAAAAACATGGAAATGCAAATATATCTCTACGGTAGTAGAGAGGTTAAAGGTGGGTTAAAGCCAGCATGGAACATGTCAAGTCTGTTGTTACAGTCATTTGAATTTATTTAATAAAGGTTATAAGCGGAGGTTACAGTGGGATTTAGCAGGTGGAGGCACCCTAAGATCATGTGTAGTGGTGCGCTGTGGGGAAAGGAATGACTTAGAAATGTGGATAATAATTTATACTGTGAGCGCCAGTAGATTTGTTTTCTTTGTGTACAAGCTGTAATCAGCTGACCTGTGCTGCTGCTTCTGCTCTGAGACTTACTGCTCTTTATGGATTTAGCCTGCTGAATTCACTAAGATATAAGCATGTGTTACTTGAGCTATCATGGCTGATTTAGAATCCCCAGAAAGTATTAAGCTTGTATAAAAGGTAGAATTTGAAATGCTGTTCCAGATCGTTTAGGCCCACTTTAATCCCTGGTTATAAATAAGTTACTGGAATGTTAAATGTAACAATTTAAATTGCAGGTATTTGTTGTTAAAATAGCTGCTGCCTCCATTTAATCCACAGCAAACACAGCTGCTAATATTTCTCTTGCTGAGAGATTGAAAATTGAAGGTGACACAAAAGTGCAGTTCCTCAAGTGGCCACTTGAGACTGGCTCTAAAAGCTAATTATTCCCCACAGATAAATACCCTAAGCACAAACAGACACCTGTGAAATGTGTTCTTGAAATTTGTTATGCAATAATCAGCCAGTAGGACAGATACAGTCTATAGTCGCAGCAGATGACTGCCCCTCCCTGAGCCTGGTTCTGCCGGAGGTTTCTTCCTGTTAAAAGGGAGTTTTTCCTTCCCACTGTTGGCAAGTGTTTGCTCATAGGGGGTCGTTTTGACTGTTGGGTTTTCTCTGTAATTATTGCAGGGTCTTTACCTTACAATATAAAGCACCTTGAGGTGACTGTTTGTTGTGAGTTGGCGCTGTATAAATAAAATTGAATTGAATTGAATTGAATTGTCGAGCCTTCTCATTCAAGCTTTCTAGCGTTAGCTGACTTTTTTGCAGCTATGGCTCCGGAAAACCACCACAGCAGTAGCCAAAACGCTAACACTAATGTTTCATACAGCGCTTCACAAAAACAATGGATGACATCACATTGACTGTGTGAGTGTTTTGTGTATCTGTGGTATCAGATCTTTGTTGACACACTGTAAACACGCTCAGTATCATATATTACTTTTTTTTTTAATGTGTCAGTCTGTCTCATTATGTGGATAGATTTTATGACTGAAAGCACAAAGGCTACAGAAAAGAAAACTGATATGCGATGATTTTTGTTTATCCACATGCAGAATGAACATGTAATATTTTTGCATCATGAAACACTTGCTCACACAGGCAAGACAGTCCCTGATACACTGTATTAAAGTGACTTTGAGTGATGTCATTCACAGGCACAAACAAAGGTAATTTAGTTCCTGCCTTATTTTGCTTGTTTTAGTGTAACCCAAGGCTATTTAGAATGGATCTATCCAAGTCCCCTAACTTAATCTGCCATTTATAGGCTGACATGTAGGGAGGGGGTGAGGACAGGCATCGTGCTTTTTGATTGGTCCAAAAAGTAACCAAGGAAACCATACTGCTTTAAGTGTTGTAAATTGGTTAAAATTAGTTTACCTCTAATGCGAGTTGCAAGATGGTTGAAGTAAACATGATCAATCAGGACTTGTGTCACAACTCAAATTGTTTAGACACTAAGCTGTTGTTTCTCCGGTTGCCGAAGAAGGCGTGTGTTTTGAGGACCTTCTAGGTAGCTAGAATGCATCTCTGAGCTCTGTATGGAAATTTGGAACATAATTAAAGAAAGCATTTCAAAGGTAGCCTCATAAATAATGCAAATTCTTTGTTAAATGTCCCTGACAGCCAATGCTGGCGCTGCAGAACGTGAACCTCGAGAAAGGCTGAGCTGGTCTATCTGGTCATCAGGTGCCTCCCTTGGAGTGCTATAAATTGACAGAAATGGGAGACAGCGGAGAATAGATGAGATAGCTTAAATGAACACTCCCTATTAATAAGATTCTTAATGTGACACTATGAGGCCCCAAATTGGGACATAAATAGTACAACACAAAACATATGGGGCTCAGTTAGTCAACACACAGCGGATTGCCTGAAGGGTTGTAGCATCTAGTGTGTATCAGGTCAAATTAGTGATGTTTTCGCTTTTCATGCCGCTTTCTGCAATCAGAAAAATTATTAGTGTTTTTATATATTAGGATGATATACAGTCTATCTAAAAGAACTCTGTTAGAATTCGCATGGCTGTGATATGTATTTTCATTTTCTTTTCTGAGCTCACTTTTTCCAGCCTCTAAAAGCATCTTTAGAGGAGTCCTGTTCCACTCATAAAATGCACATTGTTAAGAGGTCCACTTATTGATTGCATAATTACCTTCTGCCTTTCTCAATCAGCGACAGAGATGGTGAGCACACGTTGAATGAAAGGAGAAAGCACAAATTTTACTGTACCGCCGTTAACAAATCTTCCTTAATAAATTAGCGTGGTATCTGCACAATGTAGAGAAAGTAATCGGTTGTTCTTCCTGCCTTCATTAGAACTTGAGTGTAATGTGAATATTTGCTTGCGCTTTCTCCATTTTACAGAATCCAGACTACACTGACTTTACACGAAGAGATCATATATTGCTTTTGTTTTCCTTTTCAGCTGGTGACTACTTAATTTTCACACACATTGGTGACACTGTACAAGCAAACCGAAGCCTGATTGCCTGCACGGAAACGAACTGCATCGTGATTGGCTTCGGCTTGATTGGCTGAATGATTAAAAAAAAACAATGCTACACTCAGAGAATCACATTAATTATAAACTTTTGATTAATATGAACTTCGTTAATCAAGGAAACAATTCTGTGGTGTATTTTTCAAATTATTTTATTGCCCAGCTTTATCCATCCATCTTATTTTTCATGGGCTTACTGCTGACACACGCGCGCGCACACACACACACACACACGCACACACACGCACACACACACACACACACACACACACACACACACACACACACACAC
>JAVDPK010002676.1:471609-482215 GCA_034780415.1 Cichlasoma orientale | reverse complement strand
CCCTCACACACTCACACACACACACACACACACACACACACACACACACACACACACACACACACACACACCTTTGCTCTACTCAGATTTAACTAGTAGCTCAAGTTAGGAAGGCCACTTAAAGCCTGATATTTTAACCAGAGTGTGGTTCAGCCTTTCCGAATGCTGGTTTAGCCCAGAGGTCTGTGACAGATGTGGGTGATGTCTCTGCCCCAGATCTCGAGGACTTTGTCCCCTTTAATATTCCTTGACTCCGGGGCTTGCATAAGCATGTTGAGAGGGAGAGAAGTCAAGGTCACTCCCACTCTGTCGCTGCAGCCTCATGAATATTATGATTAATCACAGTCTTTTGGCTCAAATTAATAACAAACAAAATTGCTGTGCACAGCCCATAGATTCAAGGCTAGCTTTTGAGGAACTGTTTATGTTGCCCTCCTCATCCCTTTCACCCAGACGCCCACCCAGCATTCCCCGATGACACTTCTTATTCAAAGTGCAACAGAACCCCCCCCCAAAAAAAATATAAAAATAAATAAATAAACTGCAACTGTTGTACTGCCCTTTGGTCAGAGACAATGTTAACCACCACTTATCTGCCACAAGTGGTGAGCTGTATCAGGTCCTTATAAGCTTTAAATATGTGGGTCTTAAAAACAGTCTTTAGCTGGAAATAAACAACACCCTTCCACCTCTGCTTCCTTCTAATTTTCCAATCAAATGGCTCTTTCTCAACAGTCAATAGCTACTTCATTTTTATGTGCACAACAGCAAAAAAAAAACAACCAAACAAAAAAAAACTAACAAACAAAAAGAATAAATAAATAACAAATTGATGCCTGATTATTTGCACTGAAAAGTGTAATTTTCAGGTTTTACTAATTTAGTGCATTGCAAATGCCACACAAACAAATAATTAGACCTACCGCTTGGTTAAAAAGGCTTTCCTGTCTTTGATGGCTATAAATATGAATGACATAGCACCCTTCAATTATGTATTACTTACAAGCCTGCTATTTGTTGTTTTAAGCCTCGGTGATTCGTGGTCATGTAGACCATCATTTTATTTTTTTTCTCTACAAGATGCCGCTGATTCAGCACATGAAGTGATGGCTGATGAAAATGCATCAATGGCCACTGAATATCAATTTTTATATTATAGTACTAAACGGTATGCAACTGCCTTAGAGAGTAGACTTAATCCACCAAAAGCGATGTGATCTAACACGCACGCACAACTGTGAAACAGAAGGCATTGTTTTACTTTTTGTATACTTCGATGTTACGGGCATGTAAGAAAAAAAAAACCTTAAAAGCCACTGCTGCAGCTTATACGTGTGAATTGCTTGCTGTTTCTGTTTGACGCTAACATGTCGTTATGTCTATCATTATGTGGCCTCCTGTGCAGAGGCAGGCCGTCCCTCTTTACCTGTCACTGCATTACTGGAGTGGAAACAGGTGTCTCATTTGATGTTTTCCAGGCCTTCGCCGACTTCCTTTATTTTATTTATTTATTTAGTTATTTTTCTCCTCTATACCGCACATGGTCCTCTAAAATTGAGTCGGTCCTCCCACAAGTGCTCTCTCCTGAGTGGGTGACAGCTCCTGGCATGTCAAAAAGCTTGATGGGCAGCAGACAAACACACATACGGGAGATGACATTTACTGAGAAGGTCACCGTCAGAAACTGTTCGGCTACTTCACATCGAGGTTGTCATTGTATATATTTAATTCCTTAAAGTGCTTTTATTCTTAGTCACATACTTCCTCTGCATTAATTTTAAATGCTTTGTGTTTACTTGTCAAGGTTTGATATGTATTTCGTATATATAAATATATATATACAGAAAACCCTAAAATTATGCTCTTTTTTAAAGTGTTGCTTAAATGCAGACATTTACCTCGAATCTAAGATTGTTTTTACTCCTTTCCCATAGCGCATGAGAGGAAAATGGAATAGTTTGGGAAAAAAACAACAACTTTATCACAAATGCTGACCTTTAATTACAAAACCTTTGCAGTGGGAGACCTCAGCTTTCACTGAAGTTGACATTTATAAATACCGAAATGTCCCAGTGAATTGCTTTTTGTTGAAGTCGGAGTATTGTTGAGGCAGATAGCATCAGTCCATTCGTCAAATACTGTAACTGCTGGTTCAGGGTGCTGGCAGGGTGTGTGCAGAGGACAATGTATAGCTGATCTGAACTGTCCACATATGTGGAGGACAGACCTGTTAGCAAAGGGCTTCTCCTATCAGTCACCGAAGTGATGAAAAGTCGAGATAAAGGTGGTACTCTACCCTGCTACTGTGTTTGTGTGCCCAGGACAAGAAATCAATACAGCTGATTTCAGAGACTGTTTTACAGTCAGGGCAGCTCTCAGCTTAAATGTTTGTTTTATTCAATGACACTTCTCTGCAAACCACTATCCACGGGGAGCAGAGAACAAACGTGAAACAAATAAACTGGCAACCCATCTCAGCATTGTTTGCACTTACAAATGGAAACTGGATAGTGTGGAAATTTTCTTTACCCAATGTCAAGGCAAAATCTATCACAGCTAAGATCCGAGCCATTATATCACAGCCTCTGAGGAAATATTACTTCTCGGACTGGCTTGTTTTATCCCTGATCTTTCTGTCCACCCATCATCACAGGGATACGGAGGCATCTGTGGGGACATGCGCCTTCCACTGCCTGATGAAAGAGGATTTCCTGTCTGATATGTAGTAAAGGTTATCTGGATCGCAGTCATGTTTCTGTATAACATGCACTGCCAAGCAAAAACAGGAAAGCATTTCTCCCCCAAAACTCATTTCAGCTTTGCCTTTCATTATGACCACCACAAACATGCTGCACTTATGTGACCATAATTCTCTTTTCAGTGAGCACAACAAAACTCTGATGCATTTTGGTCTGAAATGAAAAAGAAACCTCTTGGTGATTCCAAGAAACCTTCAGAGTACCCTTTTAGCCACCCCTGTGCAGCAAGCACTGTATAGAGGAACATTAGCTGGGGGGGGGGGGGGGATAATTATTGGAAGCTCGCGCAAACCGTCAGATTACTGCTTTCTCACAACACACTACTTTCACAGATTTACTTCAGTGAAAGTGGAACAGGGATAAATACAAATTTGAATGGGATAATGTTTCCCTCTAAATACTAGCCGTATACTTTGCAAGACATCAGTGTGCTTTTGCACTTATACATATTATTTTGGGGAATTATTTGCTGCAGTTTCTAAAGAAAAAGCTTTTGCTTCTAACAGTAGGCCTCGGTTGACAATTCAGTGTAAAAAAGAAGAAAAAAAAAGAAAGGAGAGAATGGCGCCTGAGGCTGAGTAGAGCAGACAAGCAACAGCTTCACATCACTCACCTGGATTCAAAAAGGACAGAAATAGCACTAAAAGCACCCACTCTCACTTTGTAACTGTTCTTTTGTTTCCCTGTCTCTCGCGTTAGGCTACCTTCATGGCAGCCTAGCACCCTGTGTCTCATTTCCCAAAAGGCTATTCACCATCACATTATAGCCAGGGGTCATTTAAACTCTGAGGCACTCAGAGGAGATTTACAAAAAATGCAATCTTGCAGGTTAGCAGTTCCACAAATTAGTCACATACGTTCATTTAGTCCTGAAAAAACAAAGTCTAATTACCCTCCCACCTTTCATTCCTTTCTTTTTTCTAATATTTTCTTTAATATAAAAGCCAAGTGTCTATAGAAAATATGCCGTTCTCCTCAGTGATTCAGATTTATAATATATATATTTACTTTAATCTGATTATTGCTGGATGTTTGTGAGAAAGTGGACATTTTTGTCATTGATCATTTGCCTAACCGATACCCCCAAATCGCCATTTAAGGCTATCACTTTTCTCCATTTCATTCACAGAATAACCAAGGACCAACGAGAAACATTTTAAACTATGGAGCTTCAAGCACTGTTGCTGAAAATAATCAGGGGAAAACATTGCAAATTAATTGTGTCAGATGTTGTTTTCGGGCTTAATAGTGACCTCAAAACAGAAAATATTACTGATGCTGCTATAAATGTTTCTCCAGGCCAAGTAATTCTTATTCTTATCTAATAATATAAAGCCTGGACAGCTTGTACCAACATCTATACACCATAATCCTGCAGATGTCCACAAGACACCTCTTGGGACGCAATCATAATCCCTTTCCAAGCCTGCAAAAGCTTTAGAGTGGATGGGCAAACTCCTCTTGTAACCTTGCAAGGGCAAAGAGCAAGTCAACTGTTTTGCAACCACTCCACAGATCACATTCTTACTCTTGGATCTAACATTCAGCAGTTCATTGGATGATGTTTCCTGCTGAAGAGGACCATTTGAAGCCAAGGTCGACCTGCTTTGCTGTGCAGCTCCCACAAGTCTCTGTTTGTTGCTGCCTGCGCCTTCCACCTGGCTAACATTATACTCCAGTGGCACTTGAATGTCTATTCATGCCAGTAGTGCAACTACAGGCTGACTGCTTCATGCTACTTGTTTGGTCTGGATGTGTCTGCCGTTACAGGCGCCAAACAGCATCTGGCATGTTCTGGCTTTTGGAGCGAGCTGCGCAGTCCCTGATTTTGGGTGACGGTTCCGTGCCTTGCTTTTGACCTGGCCATTCTCCTGGACCAGTTAGCACTGAGAAACACACTTCACACTTTGCCTAAAGGCAAAACACCCCACGGTTTAAGAGTCTTCGAGTATGACAGTGATATAAAATTACCAAAAATAAATAAATAAAACAAATAAATAAAAATCTGAACACACTGTTCACTGCAGTATTTTGTATATCTTACCCAAGTTTCAAGATTCCCTCACTTGATCTGGATTCTGCACCAAATGTTTTGCACTGCTAAAACCTGACAAATAATCAGCCTTCTAACACATAAGAATTCAACCAACATAGTCAAATATCTGGTAATAACTTTGTTTTCATTCAGCTCCATACCTTCATCCGCTGAGACCTGAGTTTTTGTCAGGTAAGGACGATTATGAGCTGCTGAGAGCTTGGCGTTCTGTTAGTAGTGCAGCCAAGGCAATCACTTGTTGTGACAGGGACAAGGAAGCTCCCTCTTCTTGCAGGAGGTTGATTGATTGGGCAGTCAGGGAGACGGAAATGTCCTTCACAATGGGCAATGAAGGACGGCAGGCTCAGGATACTCACTCTCCTCCAAAAACTTTACGTTTTACTGAACTAATTCTCACGGCTGACATCAAAGAACTACAGCTGATGTGGGAATGAGCTCTACTGGAAATGCCTCTGTCAAGCAAGATGGATGCAAGTGGTCCGAATTCATAAAGTTGTGCTTCCTGCTTTGACTGCACTCTTTTCATATTCATCAGTACTGCCCAAAAGTAAGGCCTTAGCATTGAAGTGTCAATCAGAGAAGAAGCTCCAGAGCACCATTCACTGGATCAGCAAGATTATGTCAGTTCATATATCTTATCCTTTTTATAATTTGTCATCCTCCCATTTAGCAAAATGCATTGCTTTATAGATTACAGCACTGCCCTTATTTCCATGAGAAGGAGATGAAAGTCGTAAAGAAATTGATATTCCATAAGCAAAATACATTTGGAATTACTTTAGGTAACTTTACTTTACAAATTACAGCTGTAGCAGGTTGGCATGACATGTTGTTATTTATCATGACAATGTCATTATTAATACAAACTGCTGCATATCCTATTTTGATAAGTGAATATTTAAACTGGGGGATATAACAGCACCACCCACACCAGCTCAAAAATACCCATGTAAGTAGTTTATACACTCCGTGCACTGATTAATTACATATTTGCGGTTACATTACTTTTTATGTCGTCTGTGTGGTATTATATTGTCCTGGTTGTTACGAGACAGCGACTGCTTCTGCAATCCTCGGTTTGTTGGAACAGTCCAGTTCCTGCCCATTAAGGGAAGGACAGCAGACGCTGTGGCACAGAAAGATGATGTGATACGTTACGTGATGCGTTTAGTGCTCATTACTCATTTTAAAAGGCCGATCCCCTGGCTGCGAGCATGGCTACAGCTGCTGCAGCTGTGACAGATGAAGGTGTGGCTGGAAGTGTTTAGTGTTCGGACTTCTCCTGCTGCTGTGCTTCAGTTATGGTGCTAGGGATATGTCCACACTATTTGAACTTGTGGCGCTTGCGTGACAGATGTGTTCCTAACATACACTAGCTTCAATACAACGCTTGGCCAGCACAACACACCGCTGCACACACAGACGCACACGCTCGCACGCACGCGCACAGACAACTGCTGCTTGAAGTCAGTGTTGCACCCTTTTAAAAGAAACATGCCACGGCCATAATCATAACAACCAAAGCATGGCAGCGGCCACAATCGCTGACAGCTGTGTCCTCCCAGTCAGCAGTCATAAATACAGAGTCTGCATCTGCAGTGGTCAGTGAGGAGCTGAACCAAGTCGTCTTCTTTCTGAATGCAATGGTGCAGACTTGCGCCCAAGCATGCAACCACAGCTGAGAGTACCCTGACACTCTCTGTAGTCACAACACGCAGTGGTTTATAATATTATATGATATCATAATACAGCTCAACCTTTCTCTGTGGGTCAAAATACACAAGTGTTGTGAAGCAGCACAAATCATATTGCTTATCCCACTCTGATCTTTAGGGGGCTCCATATAGTCATCCCTTATGAGCATTTGTGATTGTGCTGCTTTTCTGGAGGTTGCAGGAACCAGTCGTGTCTACTGTTGCGTGTGTCTTTATTACCATTAGGATCTGTTCTAATCTGCTTAATATAAATATTCTTCCTTTGATTTTTAG
The DNA here is from genome assembly GCA_034780415.1 of Cichlasoma orientale. Lineage (NCBI taxonomy): Eukaryota > Metazoa > Chordata > Actinopteri > Cichliformes > Cichlidae > Cichlasoma > Cichlasoma orientale. The sequence continues at coordinate 475,412 of JAVDPK010002676.1, read as the reverse complement.
TGAAGATGTACTGATATACCGAGACGTAACCAACGAGCAAAATGCATGCAGTGCATCATGTCTTCAGCATTAAATTTCATCGTCCTCTTTACATTCATCAGCTTCAGGAAAGACCTTGTTAAATATTTGTGCTGTGCATGGTCATACAGTGCCAAGGCTCCATAGTCATTATCAATGAGGTATACGCCACTTTTAAATGTTAATTGGAATTTCTCACATTCTCATTATACTCGTTCTAAATGATGTGCTGTGAGCTCCACAGAAAGTGTCCCCATTTATTCTTAGAATGCTTTCAAAGAGCCACATGGCGATGTTCACATATGTGCCATGGAAAAAAAAAAAAGGTGAACTGGGGGTTTTTTTGTAGTTGTTTTTTTTTCCAGGGAGGGGGTGTTCTTCTGTATAAGTATAAAAGTATAAAATGTATAAAATGGAGCTCGGAGAGAACAGAGAGAATCTTTTTTTGAAATGCTGAATTGTTTTGAAATCTTTATTTCACTCAGTAGAGTGCAATAGTAGATTCAGTAAATGATTTTGTTTGGTTAACCATCACTCAGTATTACGGCTGTTTTTTTTTACCTGAGCTTTGGTGTAGTTATTTGAAATTAAATCAGTGTAGCCTTGGCACAAGGTGACCAACATTTCTTGCAGAGGACTGTAAGAAGTAGAGTGAAAGCCCACGTTCATTTCTCCAATTTATCATCAATTTTTTTGTTTACCATTCATCCATCCATTTAGCTAATTCAGGGTCATAGTGGGACTGGAGCCTATCCCAGCTATCACTGGACAGGTCACCAGTCTATCAAAGGACCAATACATAGAAACAGGCAATCATCACTTCCATTCACACCTACAGCCAATTTAGAATAATTAATTAACCTAATACACATATCTTTGGCATGTGGGAGACAAGCAGAAAGCCCATGCATACATACATGTACATACTGTACATACAAACATACTATATATATATATTGCTTATCTCACTCTGATCTTTAGGGGGCTCCATATAACCATCCCTTATGAGCATATTATATATATATATGAAATTACTAGTTTAAAGTCAAAAGGCTGGATTTGTCATTTTATAAAAAGCTTCATATTATCTTCAAACTTAACATAATGGATAAAGTGACTGGTTAATACATGTGCTGACCCATGTAATTATAATATGTTGGATTTGAATGTGGAGCACCTTGTTTGACACATTAAAGTATCCAGCAGCATAAATACTCCAAAAACAAAAAAAAGGAAATCTTCACCTCACACTTCACTGAGAATGTACAGAATATGGTCCTCAATCAGAGTCTATAATCCAAATAAACAGTGTTGTGGAAATGGAAACCAAATGCTTTTAAAACCATATGATCTGTTGCTGGTTGTTGTTTTGTTTTTTTGTGGGTCAGGCATTCAGTTTATGAGTCGCATCAGTCACCCTATATCCATTACTATATAGGTGTTAGAACAGTACGACCTCTCTCCTGGCTCTGTTAGTGCTGTTATTAACAGTATAGGTACCCTCATTATTACCTCCAGCACACAATGCTGAGTATCACTACCAAAGCCTTCTTTGGGGCTACTTCATACTTATACCTTCACACTTCTAATGCATTGAAATGTGCACTGAAACTCAAATAGAATTCAATGCATAATTTACTTATTGATTAAAAACAAAACAAAACAAATAAATAAAAATTAAACTGAAAATGTAGATTTTATTTGCAATACTATATACAGTATTTGAGGGCTGTCTCGCATTCCTACTGACTAATTAAACTATGTGCAAGTAAACAGTTAACGGTGTGTGATGTTACTGAACAGTATCACAGAGGCACACGGATGGTCAGAACAAGAAAATAATCTGTGTGCAAATCCATCCGAAGGTTGGCTTGTATCAAAGTCTTTGCAGAGAAGGAGATTACTCTGCCAGGCACCAGAGAATGAGGCCATGCACCCTCATCATCCAGCATATAGTATAACACCAACCAGGAGAAAGTTAATACCCACCCCATGTTCAATTTTAATATGCTGTTCGTAGTAATAATTTTTCTGTCTGTGGTTTATTTTCGTGGATACAGCCGTGCACTTTGTGTATTCAGTTCCTTGAATTCATATTTCACAAAAGACTTGCAAAAGGAAGTTCAAGTTTTAAGTACAAGAGGACTTTTCAGCAAGGTGAGGTGCCGAATACAGTTTGCTTGTCTGCCACTTAGCAAAACCAGTTTGCATCATCTCCAAGAGTCATATATCAGCTCTGAAGGAGCTAGCTGAAAATCCATTGCCTGAGGGAGATCACCACAGCATCACCAAAGTCAGCAGCACAGAAACTGTCATACACTGACACCTCCTGTGATCTTTCAGATATGGAGTGGAGACAGCTTTGATTGGACATACTGCCTACCAGGTAGTACAGTCAAACGTTCAGTGCATGCATATTTATAGGGTGCACATTCACATGCTTCGTATCAGGGTGTGGAGTGCAAGGTAAGAATAATGAGGTTCATTACAGGAATCCACCCACTTCTCACTACATGTATTGACCATGTCAGTATGCACTTTTAAAATCTTTAATAAGTAATTAGCCTGGCTGAAGTGGTGGAGTTGAAAATGCTTGAAATGGCAAACCACCAGCATCTTGCTGATGCCTTGTTGCCTTGGAAACATTGGATTGGAAGCACCAGGCAGATAATGTTGGAAGGAGCATCAGCTCAGTGAGGAGAGCGGAAAAAAGTTAATTGGTTTTGAGATTCAACCATAACTGACCAATAGCAGCTTTTGTAAACATAGGATGGAAACAGAAATATTGAAAAAAGTTTTATAATCTGAACTCACTGGAAATACGGATTGCCTAATGCCACGAACAGGAATATGCTGCCCTAGCCTGTGAAGGCTATTTGGACTGGGAGCTTAAGCTTGACACAATGTGCCTATACAATGGGTAGATCTGAGGTCTTGGGGATCTGCGGAGGGAAGCGCAGCCATAACAGAAATCCTCACTACAAAGAGAAGAGGTGAAAAGGCAGTTATTTAACCAGATGCCCCACTCAGCAGAGAGAGGATTAAAATGCACTACTGCTTATCTGGCATAAAGACTTTGACTTTAAAACTGCAGGTTCCCTCAAAAACATGGTGTGAAGGTCAGCCTTTTATTAGATGCCTTTTGTGTGCTAATGAGAATGCAGAGGGATTTATGTGTCATTCCTCTGTTCTTCTATCCACTCCAAGCTTTAATGTAGAAGAGAAAGAATTACAAGGCTATGAACAAGTGCTTTTTTGTTTTCAGATATTTTGTAAAGTGGGTACTGATTGCACAGGAAAACATGTTGAAAGCCTGGATTACTGTCCAAGGTTCAAGTGAGCAGTTAAAAGTGTAGTATATAAATGGTCCAACTTGAGTTCAGATATTTTTTTATATTAAAAAAAGAAGGAAAAAATCAATTATTTTGTTTTTAAAATCATATTTGTTTTTTTTTTTCTCAGTTTTAACAGTCCTTTTAAACTGTAGCAATTGATTTGGACTATATTTATGAACCAGTACCCTGAACAGTGGCCTACAGTTGCATCTCTGCAATGATTGCAATGGTTTAGTCGTTCCATGCGATTGTCAGCCTAACTGTATTTGCGCAAAGCATGCACCAGTGCTTAAAATTGTAAGTGTTGCTTACATCAGGCCTCATCTTATCTTAAAGACCTCATAGTACCATATCACCCCAATAGAGCACTTTGCTCTCAGACTGCTGGCTTACTCGTGGTTCCTAGGATACTTAAGAGTAGAATGGGAGGCAGAGCCTTCAGCTTTCAGG
>JAVDPK010002676.1:441753-457086 GCA_034780415.1 Cichlasoma orientale | reverse complement strand
AGCCTGTACTTCTTTACTTTTACTTGAGTAAAGAAGTTGAACCAGTACTTCGACTTTTACCAGAGTAGTTTTTAACATAAGTACTTGTACTTCTACTTAAGTAGAGAATGTCAGTACTTTTGCCAGCTCTGGAAACCGCTAACAATAAAACAATGTGCTTTATTGTTTTCATTAGCATGTACAGTTATGGCATTTCTATATCTAGCAAAATATGTAAATACAAAAAACTATTTTCAATTTTTTTGTGGGTTAGTGTGCTTTTTAGCTACTTTCTGTAGTTATTATGGATTTCCTTCATACATATTATTAAAATTAGGGTTCTGAAGATTCTAGCAATGTATAGTAAGTTGAAATATTCCACAAGATGGTACTACAGCATGTATAATTGCAAAGATATGGTCTCGTGGACTTGTTCTATTAATCTGGATCTTATGGCAGTTATTGCAGCTCATCAGCTGACCAGATTTTGGTTTGTCCCGTCCATTCAAATCTGCAAGCATTTGTCTATCATACTGTACTTCTCCTTTAAATGCTTTGGTCCATTATCTTGATTATGACCTTAGTTGGTTCAGTTTTCTAGAACAGATTTTACACAACATACTTCTGTGGCTGCTGGCTAATCATTCCTCCTGTTTGTCTTCCCTGCTGGATGATAAAGATGATAATCAGAGGAGCCTTAGGGCTATAAAGGCAGATGGACCCTCATCCTCCCTCCTGCCCGCAGCTGGTCTGACCTCACCATCCCTTGAAAGCATGATACCTGTGAATACCCTGATTATGGCCAGGCCAGACTGCACAGGCCCACGACCCCTCACTGTGCAGGTGAGTGTTGAGGCAGTAGAGTGGGTATGATTGACTCTCACTGCAAACCCTGTTGGAGAGCTGCGTTCCAACAGACAGACAGAGCGAGTGGGAGATGAGGGGGCCAAAGAGAGAGCCCGCCCTGCATTCTCCGGCTAATTAAGTGTTATTATCCTGCACAACAGGAGGTACCTGTGAAATAATTGGCCACAGCGACAGCTAAATGTTCCAATCTGGAGGTGAATCCAAAAGTACAGCAAAAGGTCACATGCCATTATGCACTGTGCTGATCTTATTAGTGTAACAGTCTGTCAAAAGACCCACCATTAATTCATATCTAAAATATTTTCAAGATTAAAATGTAGCCTCTTTCCTTGATTTAAAGCCAGTCTTGTGTAGGTGAAAAAAAAAAATCCTCTTTTCCTTTTTTTTGATTTCTGACCTGTTAGTCAAAGAGAGAGTTCCCTTCAATTTTCTCTTTTTATGCCCGCTTACCTCCTAATAGTTGTCTCTTTTGTAGTGCTAATGTCAATTTGAAAAAAGAAAAAAATATATATATATAAATATGTGTTTCCTCAAATTAAAGCAGTAGTCAATTAAAAGCTGAGTCTCTTATAATGGCAGGGGCATGGTAATCAAAAACAAACAACAGACAACCTCAAAATACAGGCTGGAGAAAACGCACACGCACACACACACACCTATGACCAGCAAATGTCTCACAATAAAAGCCTGTTTAAGAAATAAAGGTTCTTCCACTGAAATACCACGGCTTTCATTTAAAAAGCTTAATTGAAGTATTGAAATGTTAACATTTTTTTGCATGTCTTCTCTGGACGAGTCATTCTGTTATATATGTTTGCGTTCATAAATGCATACAATTTGTCATAAAGCAGGGTATCGCAAGATAGATCGGGTAACAAATATAAAGCAGCTCTGTAGGAACGCAGCTGCAGCTCTTGGTTCACTGTCTTCCCCTGTCAATAATTTCTTGTTATCATCAATCACTTGATGATATTTTCAGTGACATTCAGACTGAAACTTTGTATTTCTTCTGTCAGAATCTGGTCTGATCTCATTCATCAAATGTTTGTATGGACTGTCTTCAGCAGTATTGCTCGTAGGCGCATTGTGGTAGTTATAGCCACGCCAACAAGCTGGGTTCTTGTTTACGTACCCGGCCTGGCCTGACACTTTGTGCTGCTACAATCTCTGCATTGTATTGTGTGAATGGAGAGGGGAGTCCCAGCTGAGGTGGATTTATTCTCCCTGGATCTGTTTTAAATACAAATAAATGCAATACAGCAACTTCATTCGGCCGGGCTTCTGCTTGCACACCTCTCCCCCAGCAGGCGAGCTCTGGCCGACTGAGGAGTCAAAGGTCGCACAGAAAAAAAATAAAAGCTCCCAGAAATAGAAATGACAAAAGCAAATAATAAACGAGGGTGGATTATCTGAACTATAAAGGTGTTATTTTAATGTACCTGTTACAGTTACAATCAGTAAAACCAAATGCTAAATCATGTAGCTGTCCTTGTACAGTATATTCTTCTTTTATTTTAACATGTAAATATCACACTGTTGATACATGACTTCTTTAATGTGTATATTAAAAATGAGTTCAGTTAAATTCAAATATAAATCACCTAGATTATCAGCCATATAAGGCTGGATTTTGATGCTACTAAACTGAATATTAAGCTCAGCCTATAGGCCCACAGCTGTTTATTCATCACGCTGGAATGATGGTTTACAGTCCGTCTGTGTGGCTAAATCCTGTTGGAGTAAATGTCAGCAAAGAGGAGCATACAAACTGAGCCAAACAGCTGAGCGAAATATTGAAATAAAATCCCTCTAGCTACTTTGCTTACTAATTACCCCAGATCAGCATCCAGCACTACGCATCATTAGGTGGATACTACAAAAAAAAAAATAAAGAAATAAAAATCACAGAGAAGCTTCCGTTTTGCGTGACTGTGTCAGTTTTTGCAGCGTATATGAGCCGGAAGCGGCCATGTGACATTTGAGACTGTATGTGTGACTGAACTTAGCGGGGACTCCAGCTGTTTGTTTGTTTGTGTTTAATACAGTACTGTTCTCTGCTTTGGTCTCTATGCATTCAGGCATGTGCTTGCATGTGCTTGGGGATATGCGCTAATTTTTTCTGCTGAAGTTAAAACGAATGCGTCTTTGTTTATTTCACAAATATAATTGCGCAGCTTCTAAAAGTTTGCTTTGCTTTCTGTCTCTCTAGTGCCGCAAAAAAGTCATTGTGTTGAGTTCAGGGTGACAGACGAGACAAAAACTTCAGTCGTTGTTTGTTGTTCTGTTTGCATGAGCTGTAACTCTGGAAAACGACTGGAAACTGTACACTGATGATAAAACTGAGCTGGATTACAGGCTGCAGTGGTTACTCTGAATCTAGTGTAGGCTATTATACCTGCTATTAGTTATAATTTATAACATGCTGTTATGTGATGAAAATAAACTGAATGCTACAATGATAATAAGGTTTCATTTCATGAAAAAAAAAGTGTGTCCTTTAAGAAAATGAGGATGACTCACGTGTGAGAGCTATTTGACTGCAATCCTGTTTTATTTAAGCAGCTCTGGTTTGCTCTTTTTTTCAACCTAATGATATTGCTGTTATTGCAACAATATAATTACAGGGTCAGGAATGTTGTTAAGCTTCCTGAATGCATGAACAGTCTTTTTTTTGGGGTCCACCCATCTGTTCTTACCTTTTATTTACACACACACACACACACAAATATATATAAAGCCCATACTTGTTATTAGTGTATACTGCATTCACTTTGTTACTGAGCTACACAGATGTGCTGTCTTATCAAATATAGAAGTCTAAACTGGATTTTTTTCAAATAAATAATAACCTTAATATGAGAGCTGAGAGGCACACTCTTTGGTGGAGAAGCTCGATGGTCAGTGGGCTGCTGTGGTTATGTAACATGCCCTTAGTTCCTGATATAGCTCTATTAAACTACTGTGGGCTGCTGTGTGGGCGTGTGTGGCGCTCTCCTGTGTCTTCTCAGGTACCACTCTTCTTCCTGTGGGGCTGATGGTTTGCCCAAATCTGACTCCACTCAGTCAATAGCCCGGGGGGTACAAATAGCGGCGGCACAGGAGTTGGTCAGGGCCAGTGTGCCAGAGGGCAGCGTGTGTGCGGTATAATGCAATACCTCCTTTTGACCAGCATTTATGTTTTGTTTGTTTTTTTTCTTGTTTTTAGAAGTAGAGTTGCTTAGCGCTCTCACTAATTTAAAACTCTTGCTTTGCTCGTGGTCTTTAGAAACTATTAGATCACGAATAAGAAGTTCTTACTTTGGTCAACTGAACTTTTACTTTTTAGAACAGAAAGGTCATAGGCCGCTTTCACAGCAGGCATTCTAACTTGTAAACACTCGCAGGTGTTACTAATTCCATCAGTGATGGCTCTGCTCTGTTCGAGTGTTTCAGTGACCTTGCATTAAGAATAACAGGACCTAAAATTGAAGTCACTAAATGGAATTCAGCCCATATTGGGATTTTTTTTCTACTATCACATATCAAAATGCATTCTGGGAAGTAGGAACAAATTATTGGCAACAATTTAAGAAGACTTTATTGGGAGGGGGGGGAAAAGCTCTCAGAGTATTATCACTTTAAATGTATAAAGCCTCTGAATTGAGTAAAGTGTGCAGAATGATTTCAGTAAAAACAAAACGATTCACCGTAAAGTTAAAATGTTCCTTAATGAGGAAAATAAGAAAATAAGATTTCAGAGTGAGACTCTTTTGTTCCTGCTGTGAGCAAGTGTGACATGAATTAATCGGCAACTAGTAGCGCAGTGTGCTGTTATTTCACAGAGTGCTTTGATGAACTGAAGGAGCCACAGCAATACTTTTAATACACAGGATTATTGCTTTCTTTATCTTTGCTCCGCACAGCAAAATACGAATCGATGCGCATTCATAACCTGCCCGAACAATATGGGGGCGTTGTCAGATAACTGAACATCATGCTGTGAATAGCCACATTTTGTTATTAACAAGTGACCTAGAGTGGGGTATTATTCAAAGATATAATAAACAGTAACCTGTAAAGTTTGGACAGAGCAGATGGCTGATGCACAGACTCACCAAATAGTGTAAAACGACACATCTCGATTTGCAACAGCAAGTTTTCTTATTAGTTTGGTAGTATTTATGCTTTTCACCCCTTGTTGCCCTTGATATGATAGTGCCACCCCCACCAAGCTTTTTGTCAGCCAATTATTCACCTGATGCTAATGACCAGTTGCCGGCTCTACTGTCGCTCAGATATTATGCCTGAAGACTGATATATTGATCAGGTGAGATTGATCAAAAGAGGGATGATCCAGCAACATTACATGATTTATTTGGGTTCTAATATCTTGCGTCAGGACTGCCCTCTGGGAATCGGCTGTCTAGGCCTCGTGTGCTTTCATCTTCTGTCTAAGTATCACACAGACTCTTTGCAGACTACAGCTTCACTTTTTCCAAAAGCAAGAGGCAGAGAAGGTAGCAGTGAGAAGAACTATTTAAATAAATCCTGACACAGTTGGAAATCTGGTGCTTTTTTAACACATTATCTTGTTGATAGAGGAACGTTTTTGCTTCCTGTCTCTCATCTTATTTTAATAATTTGCATTCTGTGGATGGGAAATTTGAAAGCGTTCAGATAAGCAGTTTTCCGTTTCACAGAAACAGGCCTTAACCAAAACAAGACAATCTAACCTGTCAAAATAGCATTAGTATTCATCACTTGGGAAAACTAATTTGTGTTACATTAGACGTTCTGACTACATGTGGATGTTTTACTTAGTGTACTTATTCCATTTTTTATTTTTTTATTTTTTTTTAGAAAATCTCAGAAATGTAATGAAGACGAAATCAAACCGTTTCCAAGTGGAAAGCAATGAATTTGTTCAGGTTTCAGAGGGGGCAGTGAACGAGGCTGTTCTGCAAAGCGACAGTAAACAATTTCAGGTTTTCACTCTGAAAAATATATAAATAAATAATTAAAAATGACCATATGATGCCTAAGGCTGTTTGTAGAGCAGCTGATTCATATAAACATTTAAGTCTGCGAGCTCCATCAGTGTGCCACTTTTCCAACCCTTGCATGACAGCAACTGTGCTGTATGTACATATTATCTATGGACTGATGCAACACTTATTTCCAGGATTGAAACACGAACACTTTGATCAAGTTTTTTGAATATTCTTTTGTAAATGCCTAGCGAGTTACTTAATGACTTTGAAATGGGATTTGAGCAAACGTGAGCAAGTCCCTAAACTCACATGACCTCAACATTTAATGAACATGAACAAATGTATTAAATGCTAATACAGAAGCATGCAGAGGAAGTGGAGGGAAAGAGAGAGAGAGGTCACGGACATGCATGACTGGAGAGTGTAACGTAATTATAAAACAACTTCTATGCCTGCCTGAACTACCAAGTGCTCCATTATGTCCCCTTCAGTGGACAAACACCAGTTTATCAGTATTATTCAATCAAATTTATAATTAAATGGGCTTATCTTAAATATATCTGATGCTCCTTTGCTCTATAAGACTTTTTTTCCTCGCAGTCTTTTTCCAATAATAGATATTTATGCCATGCTTAATAAAATGTCACATCCCTAATGAACGGGAAGTCTCCCAGTGGCGAACAGAGAATTTGTTCAGGCTTCAGCGAGCCAGTAGCTCAGGCTGTTCAACACAGGTGGCATGCAAGCTCACTCTGTTGTTCTGAGGGGCTGGAGGGCAGGTGAGCTTCTGTCAGAGGAGAGGATGGGTCGAACCTATGAAGCATGTGGCATGTTGTTGGTGCAGCTGATGGGGAGGGGAAGGGGGTTGGTGGTACCTCCCAGGCTTCCCATGCTGTCGCCCCATCCCATCTGTGCTGTGCTGACAAGATGTGCACAGAATAACAAGTCAGCATCTGGCCAGTAATGAGGTTCCCAGCTCAGCATCAAGATATCAGATGCTAACAGGTAGATGATTATAATTATTTAGACTCCTTCAGTTTAGTCAAGACTGCGTATTAATAAGCACACGTAACAGCTGACCAAAGTGTTGTACAACCACAAAGAAAAGAGAGAAATCACCAATTATCTTTTATTATAGTTACTGCTAAGTACTAGAAAAAGCAACCATAATGATTCATCATCCTAGTAACATTGATTGGAAAAGATAAACATTCAAACTCAGCTTGATTTAAAAACCAAATTACGTTTTCAAACAAGCTTTTAAAAGTATCCAGTGTTGGTGAGGTGCTGATCTGGAGGATCTGAGCAGTAGCTGCTTTACAGCAGCGCTTCCACGTCTATGAGTACATGCACGGGTCCCCTTTGGTACAAGTGATGTAAATTTCATCATCAGAGGGCAAATGTGAGGCACAGTGTTGTGGACTCATTCATGAGACACAATGTACCAGCTCCCCATGCATCCTTCAGACATATTCTAAGTGAACTTGAAAATGATATAGTAAGAACGGCTGCTCATCCACGGCAGCTGTCCGTGCCTGTGTTCGTAAGCAAGTATAATTCCAGCCTTGGCCTGGACCTTGGAACAGTGAGGGGCATCTGGTTGACAGACCTCAGTGATCTTGTGGAAGTGTGCAAAGTTAAAATATCAAAGCAGTAAGGGAGGTGCTACCCCATTCAATGACTGTAAAAATAAAATCAGTGAGCCAATGTAGAGGAGCTCATGTGAAATGTGCCTGTTGGGCGCTGAACGACAGCATTTTAGGTCACTTACGGGTGAGAAAACAAACTGACTGTGTAAAGCCTGTTGGGGTAGTCAAGCGAAGATGAAATAAAAGTCTCAAGAACACAAAAGATTTCTTCATCAAATAGCCCAGTGTTTTCAAAAATCATTCCAGTTTGTTTTTCTTTGTAAAACCAAGGTTTTTTAATAACCCTGGGGGTCGAAGTCATCTCTTAGGATGACATAGAGGTTAGGGAGTCCAAACAACACAGCTTCTGTTTGCTGTTAATTGAGATTAGGCATGTTTTGTGCCATCCGGGTTGTGATGTCCTCCAGGCAATCCAATAAGGCCTTCAGGTGGGTCATGGTTTTACTTCTATACAGAATATTAATATGTGAATCATCTGCACAGAAGAAGTGCAGACTTTCAGCTTTGATATAACTATTTAGGAATTACAGCCATTTAATAAAGAAAGTAAAACATTTTTTGGGTTGAGTTTGCTATTGAAGAATATCCCATTTCTTTGCCTTGCGAAGCTCTTGGGTTGCCTTTGCTTTGGGTCATTATCCATTTGCACTGTGAAATGAATCGCATTTGGCTAAATCTGAGCAGAGAGTAGAGATGTATACAGAATCTTCTATCAGCAGTCACATTATCAATAAACACTAGTGACCTGGTTCCACTGGCAGCTATACCTCCCCATCCCATGACATTGCCTCCACCATGTTTGATAGATGGTGCAGTGTGCTTTAGATAATGAGCTACCTCATCATTCTAGTGCAAGTTATTCAAATTTATTATTGATGAATTTGTCCAATTTGTTTTCAGAACTGTACAGGCTCTTATAAGAGATGTTTAGATGTTTTCTGGCAAAGTCTAATCAGGCCTTCCTGGACTTGAGTGTACCCAGTGTTTTGCACCTTGTTGTAAATCACTGTATTTCCATTCATAAAGGCATCTCTTGATTGCAGGCTTTGACAGTGATACCCTGCCTCCTCAAGAGTGTTCTTGACTTGGCTAACTTGTTATCAACTTGATTTTCTTAACCATTGAAGTGATCATCCACCTTAATTATCTTCTGTTTATGTTCGAGGTCTTTTGGTTTGCATTCATTCTTTTTAAGAGTGCCACCAGATCAATGAGCCCTAAAGCTTTTGCCATCTCTTTATTTAGACTTTGGTTTTTCAGCCTTATGATATCCTCCCTCACTTGCATCAACATCTCTTTGGTTCTCATATTGAGAGTTCAAAATTTGGATTCAACTACAAATTGTTCATCTGCTAATTTGTTGTGTAATAATGAGTGAACAGGCCTCATCTGGCCATGAAACTGCTTATCAGTCAACTGTGCAATTGCTTTTGAGCTTCTGAAAATAGGAGACTGTGTATAAAAATGGCTCTAATTGCTAAACAGTTAATTCAACTTTTTTCTTTTAATCCCTTGAATTAAAGTTGAAAGTCTGTCAATCATTCGCGATTAATTTAAAATCTACAGTGTTGGTGTATAGAGGCAAAATTACAAAAATTATAAATACTGTAAACTTACAAGGAGAAAAAAATAGACTAACTGACTAAAACTAAGAAATATTCAGATATCAAGTTACATTTTAGGACTGTTTATGGACAATATCAAATACTATCTACACAAAGGCATTTGAAACTATTAATCGCATTCTTCAATTATGAATCGCACTTTAAATTCTGCTTAACTGTGTGGCAGCGCGCATTGTGCATTATGAACACTGCACCATATACTCCAAACACACAATGAAGAAATAAAACTTAGAATAAATTTATGTTAAATATATGAAAATAAATTATTGCAAACGATGTTTACGCATTATTGAAATGTGAGAAATGAACATGAATACAATAGGAACACAATAAATTGCTACTTAAAAGTGTGGCCCAATTGTAGAATGATGCTCTTTTTCTGCAATTCATGACAACGTCTAAATAAAAGTTAAAATCTAAAATGATAATAAAACAGTACAATACAAACATCCATACATTTTCTTCCTCTTATCCGGGCCGGGTCGCGAGGCCGGAGCCTGAGCAGTGAAGCCCCGACCTCTCTCTCGCTCTCCGCCAGCCACCTCCTGCTTCAGACTTCAGCGCTGGGTCTTTGTAGAACTACGACGTAACCTACGTAAGTGACCGATGTTGTTGGCTGTAAAACTTCAAAAATAACTAACAATATTAAATCTAATAAAAATATCAGGCCAAGATTAACAGAGTTAATGCATTTTTCTATAACAATGTCAGGACTGCAGCTCTATCTGGTGCAGATGGCTGTGTAACATTTAGGACAAACATTTACCGGCACCGGCATTAATTAAAATCTTAACAATTAGGCTAATTGACTAGTATGTCTGGTACCGACTAGTGGCAATAGCAACAATCCCTACTGTAAACAGGACTTAACTGAATATGGGCACCCGGGAACGCAGGTGAAGGTAAGTTGATAAAGATGAAAACTTGGTGCTCTAAGCAACAATTAAAAAAATCAATATTACAAAAAAATAAATATATTTACACTGCTAGTTATTAAGTTAAATTTGCCAGAATTTCATGTCATTGTAATTTACAAGTGGAAAAATATGAGTCGAAGCATATGTGGTGTTCAACTCTGCTGAAGAGTGACCTCCATCTAAGTCCAGCTCTCTTTTGTTCAGGCCTGTTAAGGCTCAGAGTGAGTACTTTAGTATTCTTGGATATACGCTTGTTATTTGTTGAGAAGATTGATAAGACTGCACAGTCACTGTGGCCACCTGCTGCATTTTTGCATTTCTGTTAGTGGATAGATTAAACACAAAGGACATGTTAATTAGCAAGCTTGATAGCTGTTAGGTGACTGTTTTTAGTTTGAATAATGAGATCTATACTTGGCGTATAGAAATGACTTTAAAAAATAATAGCAGTTGTTATCTCAGTCTCTAAAATAAAAGTGAAGAAAAAAACAAGCAGACTTTTTACTCACAGACTCCTGTCTGACTACAAGACAAAAAAAAAAAAGAAGTCTGAATTGTCTTTCCAGATTTGTTCTCACTCATTTTCAAGCAGCTAAATTAGCTAAAGCACCAGTTCTCCCACCTCTGTTTGCTCATTTTTGCCACGGGTCGCTCAAGAAATCCGACACCATGAATTCTGAAAAGTGTGTGCTAGTGTGCTTTTATTAACAGGCTGTTGGAAAGTAAGTTCATTTATTATTTACAATAAACTTCATATATTAGATGTTTCACATGAATGGCTTGTTGGTCAGAGAAGATCGGTGACATTTAGCTTTTGTTCCACTTGCTTATAGGAAAAAGCATTTCTTTCATTTTTTTTTTTTTTTTATGCTGGGGTCAGTTTCGAGAACTAGCAAATGCACTTTAGAAGGAGGAGGCGAAGGCTTGCCTCGGTTACCTGTTTTGCTGCCGTGACCTTCAGTTATAAAGGTAGATCCCTGCTATTTTGCAAGTCGATTATTTGGTGCCCTTTGACAAAGGCTGGCTTTTTTTTTTAGATTTAGTGTTTAAATAAAGCATTTTACTTCAGTTGTTATTGTTCTCCTGGAAGCAGTTTTTAATCATTTAGAAGAAATCACTGATATAGATTTAGTGACAGGAAGTACAACATTCAGCTCTCTGGTCAATGACACAATGGTAAAATTGAATGTTTAATTTCTTTCCTCTTTTTTTGCATATAACTATTGAGGCTGTCTTTGAGTATTATGTTGCATTGCTGCATAGAACAGCAATCTGTTTGTAGTTGAAAAGAAGTGATCCTCAGGGCTATAAAAAAAATCACTGAACCCTGCTTCTTGCACTCATGTGCAAAGCATGGCAATTCCTCAGTCCACTGCACAAGCTTCCCATATTTTTCTCTTCCCTTTGGGCAGTGTGTTCTTACATATACAGAAATATGAGCGCCCATATGGTCCTTCAGTAGATAGTACGACCTTAATAATGAGAGCTCTCATTAGGCAGTGAAACCTCTGACTTTCATCTACTATTATTACATGGTAGCAGAATTTGTGCTCGCAAAAGCTGAACTAAGCTACTGAACCACACCATGTCCAATCTCAGCATTAATGCAAGCTGATATGTTACCTAGAAAACTACACCAGTCATTTCAGCATTTTCAAAGATGAAAGGTACTGTAAAACTCAAGTGTTCTGAATTTGCAATGAAGTGGTGAGAAAATGCCTCCAAATTTTCCTTTGCAGATGCACAGTGGAATCAGTCTAAACCAAAATCACAAATGAACACGTGTTTAGACTGTGTGAGTTCGGATCATTTCGTGTCACCGTGTGAGGAGTTATTACCGGCCTAATCCTGCAATGTAAGCAAAATTTCAGGCCTTCCTCTTTCACATTCTGTTAATGGGGAGGATGTTTTGCTTGATTTACTTTGGGACTTTTGCTCAGTGTAAACATGGGCGACATGCAATGCTGCTCATATCCCCACCTTAACTTTTTATAATGAAGTATACACACAGCAAAGCGAACCTAATGCAGCAATTATCTTTACAATGGAAGTCATAGAAAATGAATACTCAAATTTCCCAATGAGAGTGCAAAACGAGTTAATCAAGGCAAAATAGGCAGTTGCCCCTGCCAAGATGGCCGAGGGCATAAACAAACAAACAAACAAACAAAAGAGAACCAAGCAAACTAAAATAAATCAGAAAAAAGAAGCACAAAACTATACAAATATCTGCCAGTATACAGGACAAGTCATAGGATGGGATTAAATATCCTTTAATGATGCCAGTGGGGAAATTTATTCTTTGCTTTTAACCATCTTAAGTATTAGGAGCAGTGGGCAGCCACTGTGTGGCACCTGGGGACCCAGGACTCTGAGGCAACAGTGTTGTCACAGATGCAAAACAGAAGCACAACTCATTAGTCATAGTTTTATTAGTAGGTCATTTCAAGCAGTGTCAAAAATAGTCTTCAGGTGATGTAGTGAACTCAGTTTGCAATAATGGATCTCTCCAACCTCTTAAAACATGGGTGCAATGGAGACATTTTTTTTTTTTCATTAGCTGAAACCGTGCCTCCTTCCACAGCCTATTTTCATGGGTGTAAATGGTTCTCATTTCAGGTTTCATAACTACATACAATACACCTGTACAGATGTTCACATAAAAAAAAAAAGAATAACTGAGTCTTTCTGCAGGACATACAATAACTAATGTTAATAATTTCCAGAGAGATTTTTAATTTTCTACACATTTCCAGTTTTACACAGCAGCACGACTGCAAACAACTTGGCAAACAAATATTTTAAGTCTCACAACCTGACCAGATGGCTAAATAAATATTAACAATGCAGTGACATGCAAGTTGTATAGGCAAAAATATTTTCAGTACAGTTTATGCTCAAGCAAAGTTGATGGCACAAACCTTAAAAAAAACCTGTTATTAACTGTACAGTTTGCAGAGTTACAGCTGGTGCTGTCTGTGTAATCAGCTGAGTGATTGCTGTCAGTGGCATTTACTGTTGCTCCTCACCTTTCAGCATTTACACATAAAAACAAATAAATACAGATGCCGTCCATTACTTATCACACGAACATGGCATTCCTGGGAAAACCTTATGAACTGTTCTACCAGGAACACTACCAATGCACAGATGCATAATCAAATAGTGAGAATTGCTACTGCGACAAGAAAAACGCTCCTCCATATTTTTTTTCCCCACCTGCAAACATCATTACATTCATGTACAGAAGAAAAGCGCACTCATTACATTTGTATACAGATTTGCACAGAAGCCGTTATACACTGACTGCTACCTCATTTTGAATAGCTGAGAAATTTTCTGTACTGAGAATGCTCTGTTTAGTGCAGGTATGGGAAAGGGGACTGTTTTTTTTTCACTGAAGGGCTGTGCTTCCAAATGATGGAATGCTGCTAATGTGCTTACATGGAAACACCTGATGTAGAGCTTAAATGAAGTATTGAAGCAACAGATTTGTGTAGACAATTTTTTGTAATCAAATTATTCGAGTCACTCAAAGATTCGTTGCAGGCCTAGTTCAGACAAAAAGTGCTGTCTACTGAACTGTGTATCAGATCCAGATGCAAATACCTGGAAATAAAAGCTGAGATGTTGATCTTTTGTCTCATATTGATTTTTTTGATTTTTTTTTTTTTTATGCAAACACAAATGTTTTCAGCCTACAGCAAAAATAAAGGGATTGGCCTCACTGTTAGAATCCTTTTGGAGGAGAGTGCACATGCTGCCACTTTAGCAGTGCATGTGAAATTTGGGGGGCATTTAAGTTTGTGATGATAAACCTGAGGAAAAACATCATCAATGTAACACAATAGATGCATATGCCACAGCTTCCTTGAAAACGCTGTTGCTATTGACCCATTTTGAATGTTATTATCCAATTAATTGGCTGTTATCAATTGTAATCACTCCTATAGATATTGTCAAAACACAGCCTTTTCCACCACCCAATCAAGGCGACAGACAGTTATCACCTCATTTAACAGTGGCCATGCTGCCTTGCTGCACAGAAATAATGGACAAAGTTTAAACACTGTTTAAACGAGAAAAAAGGCTGTTTAAGGGGTGGGAGGGATTGCATTTACATGACTCTCACCTGCTAAACTTCAGATCCATTGCACATGGGAGATCACCTTTACTACATTCTCGTGCAGCCTCTCTAAGAACACTGTTGAATTGGTGTATTTACACCTATGCCCTAACGCTTCCTATATCCAACCAGATGGCAACCAAAAACTGAAAATAATAAAGAAAAAGGAACTAGAGGGGACATTTTTTGAAGGAAACTTTTGTTTTCACTCGCTGTTTGCTCAATTATATTCAGGGACCAGAAGTATTTGGCTAGTGCAGTGACATTATATCAGGAACAGACATTGCAATGCCCCCAAAGAGCTAATAATCAGTCGAAACAGAAAATATTAACCAATCATGTTGCAATGACATCTGCAGCGAACAACATAAGTTCACAACTGTAGAAGTAGAAGTTTCAGGGAGAAAAGCTTGTTTATATTGGATTTTCCCAGTGATCGTATAAATGTGGTTTTTATACCACTGTAACTAAAATAATGCCTCACTCCCTTTTCATTTACAAAGGGGCTTCAAAATAATCAGCTAGAGTTGAGACTTGCTTGTAAAAGCATTTTAGTCAGGGTTAGAAAAAGATCATGTTTGGGTTAAAACCCACCCTTTCACAACATTCAATTCAATTCAGTTCAGTTTTATTTATATAGCACCAAATCACAACAGTAAGTCGCCTCAAGTCACTTTGTATTGTAGGTAAAGATCCTACAATAATTACAGAGAAAACCCAACAGTCAAAACGACCCCCTATGAGCAAGCACTTGCCAACAGTGGGAAGGAAAAACTCCCTTTTAACAGGAAGAAGCCTCTGGCAGAACCAGGCTCAGGGAGGGGCAGTCATCTGCTGCGACTAGTTGGGGCTGAGGGGAGAGAGACAGGACAAAAGACACACTGTGGAAGAGAGACAGACATCAATAATAACTAAAGTAGTGAAGAGTGAAATATAAACAGAGTAAAAAGAGGTGAATAAAAAGAAACCGTGCATCATGGGGAACCCCCCCAACAGCCTAGGCCTATAGCAGCATTACTAAGGGAGGGTTCAGGGTCACCTGATCCAGCCCTAAATATAAGCTTTATCAAAAAGGAAGGTTTTACGTTTTCAGCATCTACATGGATGTTAAAATCACCCACTATAATTATTTTATCTGAACTGAGCACTAAATCAGATAAAAACTCTGAGAAATCAGACAGAAACTCTGAGTAAGGACCA
>JAVDPK010002676.1:337033-428016 GCA_034780415.1 Cichlasoma orientale | reverse complement strand
TGTGTGTGTGTGTGTGTGTGTGTGTGTGTGTGTGTGTGTGTGTGTGTGTGTGTGTGTGTGTGTGTAAATCTGTGTACATGTGCAGATGACTGTGAGAATGACATCCGCTTCCCTAGTGGGTCCAAAGTGTAACAGCACAC
The DNA here is from genome assembly GCA_034780415.1 of Cichlasoma orientale. Taxonomy (NCBI): domain Eukaryota; kingdom Metazoa; phylum Chordata; class Actinopteri; order Cichliformes; family Cichlidae; genus Cichlasoma; species Cichlasoma orientale. The sequence goes on along the minus strand of JAVDPK010002676.1, from coordinate 427,876 downwards.
ATGCACACACAAACACACACTTCTCCCCCAGCTGGCCGTCTTCCCCCCTAGTGGAAGGTGAGGAGTGTGGGAGCGTGAAAGTGACTGGCTATCTGAACTGGCTTCGTCTTCAACAGCCTGTCAATTAGCCATCTACAGTTCCACTGCTGTGGGAGTCCCTGCAGCTTAACATGCTGTCTGATATCGGATTCGCACGCCCAACCCTAGAGGCCAATGGTAAGCGTTATTACATCCTCCACCACCCGTAAACAAACAACTCTTTTCTTGTCTTTTTTTTTTAATCTTCTTTTACTCTCTCTGCAAAATGCAAAAAAAAAAAAAGATCCCATATCTTTTGAGGCTAAAGGGAGGACTACTGCTTTTGCAACCCACTTCAGTGCCACTGCACTCTTTTCCCACCTTCTCCTCCTCCTCCTCCTCCAGTGTATCAGAGGAAGATGAATTACAGTGCATTTGGTCCGTTGCTCCTCCTGATATGCATCACCACTGTCTAATCAGATTAAACCCACCTGTGACCAGCCAGTGGATAACACCAATATGCAAACTGTTTATATTTGGGAAGATTTACCTTTTCCATCGTGCCCTGAGCTGGTTTTAAAACCTCTAACTGTGCCTCGGTTTAGAGCGCTCGGCTTGATGAGGAGAATCTGCGGCTCGGGGATGGCGGTGGCTTTTAACTCGACGATAAAGGCTTCCGATGTTGTGGTACAGCTAAACCCCCTTTCTCTAACCCCTGGGAGTCTTTTACTCACACAGACATTTGTCTCCTTCTGACAAGTCATAACACCAAGCTGTTGATAGTGTTAATGTGGCTGCACATCCACACGCACGCAGGCACCCACACACAAACATGTGTACCAGAGGGTGTATAGTGTAGATAGAATGCTTCCCCACACAAACACACACAGGTCTCATCACAGATTGAGAGAGTTGGCTCGCAAGATTGATCATGACTCCTGACTGGGTGCCCCTCCCTCTCTGGAGGATCAATACATCCTTCAGTCAGATTGCTTTCCTGCCCTTCCTACTCCAAGTCTGGTGTGACTAATTATCTTGTGCCTGTGTTTTGGGTCCAGCCTCAGCTGCATTTGTTAATGCTGCCAGAGTTAGCGAAGAATCTGATCTCTGGAACAAGATATGTGTTTGTTTTAGTGCATATCCAACCCAAATCAATCAATATACACTGTCTACCTTTCCCCTAAAGGGTGCTGAAATTATCGAGCAATATGAGATGACTCACGCGCTGAGTAGAGATGAGGAGGAAGGAGCACTTTGACAAAGCAATATAAAATTTAAAGGCAGATCCAAAAGTCAAAATTTCATATTTTTTTATACAGCCATAGGATGTTTTTTCCCCTACAAACAGGTCTTGAACTGTTTATCACTTAATCTTCAGGCTCCATCAGATTAAAAAGTCTTTTTGTGAAAACTAAACCATGTGTTTACATGTTGTGCAGGTGATAAAACCTCTTTTTTACTGTCTACTTAATTTTCATATCACAGATGTTCTATTAGCAGGTGTGATATTTTCAAGCTGGGTATGCCCGCATTACCAATTTGAAAAGTTTCTCTCGCAGCTATTCTGCTTCAGTAACCCTATCAATCGAATACAGTTTGCTCCATAAATTTATAAAAATATCACAATTTTTGTAATTTTGTCTCTGCACAGCATCATAGTGGATTTTAAATCAAACAATCAAGATGTGAGTTAAGTGCAGACTTTCACTTTTGGTTAGATTTTGCAGTATGTTTTGGGTCATTATCTGTTTGGACTGTGAAATGCCCTGTACAGAATCATATTATCAATAATCGTTTTCATAACAGACTTGTTTAGATGTTTTCTGGCAAAGTCTAATCTGGCCTTCTTGTTCTTGTCGTAAACGCTCTATATTTCCATTCATGAAGGCGTCTCTTGATTAGACCTTGACAATTATACACCTTCCTCCTCTCGACTGTTCTGGACTTGGCTAGATGTTGTGAAAGGGTTTTTCTTAACCTTGGAAAAAACTCTATCATCATCCGCTTTAGTTGTCTTCTGTGGTCTTCCAGGCATTTTGGTTTGCTAAGCTGGTCAGTGCATTCCTTCTTTTAAGCACTTACAGACTGCTGACTTGGCCAATCTGAAAGTTTTTGCTTTCTCTCTCTGACAGGTTGATTTTGTTATTCCAGCCTAATGATGGGCTCCTTCATTTGCATGAACAACTCTTTGGACCTCATGTTGAGAGTTCCAGTGAACAGCTACCAAATGCAAGCTCAACACTGGGAATAAACTCCAGCTTTGTATCTGCCTGATTTGTCATGAAATAATGTGAGAACAGGCCTCAACGGGCCAAGAAACTCTTTGTCACTCAGTTATCCAATTTAAAAAATTAAGTGCGCTCGGGAGGTAGAGCAGCCAATTGGAAGGTCAGTGGTTCAATTCCCAGCTACTCCAATCTGCATGTTGAAGTATCCTTGGGCAAGATGCTGAACCCTGAGTTGCCCTTGATCATCCATCAGAGTGGTAGAGTGTGCGTGAATGTTAGACAAGGTGCTTAGGTATAGAAAGAAGCACTTGTATGAATGTGTGTATGATCGGATGAATGAGGTTTGTAGTAGAAAAGTGCTGTGAGTGCTCATTTAGAGTAGAAAAGCACTACCATCAGTACTGAATAGTACTGATGGAATAGCAGCAGTACTGCTGCTATTCCTCTGGATTTTTTTTAAAAAACCATCATTAAGCAGTGATTTTAGAAAAGGCTAATCAGTTATTTAAGTATGCATTTACTTGAGTAAAGTTTAATGAAGCATTTTTGCACATATGTCATAATAAGGCATTTTTTTCTTATGCTTTGCAGTAATAATGAATGCCATTCACTGTGCAGATAAGTATGATTATGAAAGTCTTTGGCCGAGACACTTTAAATCTACACTTGTCTTCCTAGCTGCCAATGTGAGCCTTTTATTTTGTCATGTTTCCCAGTCTCTGAATACATTAGTGGAAATTCCTCTGAAAAATTAACCAAGCTTGCTTTTAGGCCACCACATAATGGGTTGGTGCTTCTTCATTCCCTCATTCTTCATTCTTCATTTCGCTCGTAAGATTTAATTACTTTGAGAGAGATAGCACATGCAGGTGGAGAAAAAAAAACAGACACCTTACAAAGTAATTCTGTTTTATACACCAGTGTTATTTTAATCGGCAGAAACTAAACTACAGTTTTGAAAAGGAAAACATTGGTTTTATGAAAACTGGAATGCTACAGTGGCAAAATAAACAAAAGCATCTCAATTTTCTCTTTGTTCTTTTAAAGCCTCATCCTAACAGCACTGAAAAAAGAAATCCCCACACATATTGGATGATGATATTTACAGAAAGAGTATATGCTCGAGATCATGGACTGGAGCCACCAAGGTAAACGTTTAAATGAGATCTCATTTTGTAGGATACTTTTATTACACACCAAAATTTGTATTACACCTAAGTACAAATCTTCTGGCGGCTATTTGTGGATTGTAACTTAAACTAAAAATCTATCTGTAAAAAAAATAATAATAATAATAAATCTGCAAAATGCATCTCAACTCCCCCAGTAAAGATGCCTTAAAAGATGTTCTAACGTGTAGCAGAATATGTAATATGAAATAATGCCCATTGGTGCAACGGTTTAATGTTACCACTAAAGCAGGGATGGTATTTCAAGAAGAAATGCATTTCAATATTCAGCAAAAACTAATCTAATCTAATCTCTCACTTCATTGCCAAATGACTGTGTGTATAGTTGTGGCAAAACTTTTTTTATTTTCTAATCTGATGACTATTTTGCTATTTGAAGCCATTCTAATTTCAAACTAAACTAAAACTGACGTGAAATACATTTCTATATAAAACTTCACTGAAACAAGGGAGGAAAGCTAAGAATAAAAATGCATTAAATCACTGAACACTAAATGAAGACTGCAGATATTTCTGAGTCTGTCTTTGCATTGCTACTTTTACTACTGGGTGGTCTCAGTGTGTGCAAACCATTTCTATCTGATATTTTAAATAGACAAAAGTGTGGAAATCATGGCCAGCGTTACTTGGATGAAAATGTCAGTCAGCTACAATTCAGCCGATGAAAATTGCATACAGCACAAATGTCATACTGAATATTTACCCCTGGCATAGTCTGAACATGAGGGCCTTGTCTGTCCGCTTGGCTGGACACTTGGCCCTTATTCTGAATTATGTCTAATGTCACACACTTGGCTATGCCCCTTGCTGCTTTTTAGAGTTTATTTCCACATATACGTTTTCTTAACAAGCATGCTTATTAATATCGTTTTGCTTTCTTTTTTCTTCTCTACTCTGTTACCCTCATTACTGTTTACTACAGTTAATGCAAACCAGGTTAGAAGTCTAGTACATGAACACTAAGGTGTTATGACAGGTGTGATATTTTGTCAGAATCTGTTTGAGTTTGTTTTGTGCACCACCTGAAGAGGCCTTGCTGTATGATGAGGTTTGGCATACCTTGTTGCTTCCTCCCAGGAGACACAGGCAATGATTTGTCAAATAGCTTCGGGGCCGGCTTTCCAGCAAATGCACTAAATGCATTTTTCCTTACACTGTATATTGCTTAATAATGTACATCCTGCTTATGGAACAGTATGCTCTGATAGAAATTGCTGAATTATTTAAGCTAATGCTTTCCTAAGCTCCTGGTGGCCATCTTTGAGGCCATTTTCTGTGGAGGGATCCTTGTTAAGTCTTTATGCAGTTTTATAGGCTAAAGCTTGGAGGGGAGGATTAAAAATGTCCACCAATATCACCTTGTTCAAGAGCAACTGCACTGCTGCAGACAGAGTTTAGATAGCTAGAACAGAACCACTTGATTCATAATATCCAAAGATTAGAAGAATTTATCTTTACCTACAGTAGGTACCCTGGTTGTTCAGTAGGCTACAGAGCTGAATGGAAAATATGTAATAGCAAATCTGTTCTATGAACTGAACTACCACAATGTACTTTTTAAATTCACAGGGTATTACAGAAAATATTTCGAGCAGACCAGCCACAATTATTTCTTCATGGATAGAATAAAACGCCACCATTGCTGTTCACATCCTCACAGGCTTGTCTTTTAACCAATAAGTCAACTTCTGAAATCACGACCTTCAAATGTGGCATTATAGAACCATATTTGCTGACTATAATAATGAAAAACTGTTGGTTTTGCCGACAACTCATTGTTGACAGGTCTGTACTGTAGCTGCCTTAGCTAGTGTTACCTTCACACACTGACAGGAGAAGCTTTCTCACAGTCCTTATTCAAAACGTTTAAGAGGAGACGAAAGGAAAGTGTTTTAAAAAATTTAATGGAGGTTTTCAACACAGCTCAGCTGTCACTTGCACTTGACAACTCGAGCTGGTTGCTAGCTGCTCATCCGAAATATATGTGAGGCTGTCACTGTATCATCATTGTATATGTATACAGTAACGGCAAGGACACAGTTTGCTTTTTATCACTTTTATATATTTTTTTTGATTATCCAGTTGCTAATCATGCATGTACCAGCATACAGACAGTATGTAAATCAGACAGCAGCCAAGATTTCTGTGGTTTTGCTAATTAGCTACCACTGACAGCAGCAGTACATTGTTTTTAATTTCCATTGGGCACATTTTGTGAAGATGCTTGAATTTAACCAATTACAATTTTCCTTTTTTTTTTAAAAAAAAGCTTAATTTCTTTATTTAACAGGGACAGTTTGTATTAATGTACATGCACAAAATAAGTTTGTAAAGTTCGTCTGTCAGATTTTAGCAAACTGTGCATATACATCCATAGTCTGCTCGCAGGCTATACAAAACTCTACAATATTCAATTCAATTCCATTTTATTTATATAGCACCAAATCACAACAACAGTTGCCTCAAGGTGCTTTATATTGTAAGGTAAAGACCCTACATTTTTATAGGGAAAACCCCAACAATCAAAATGACCCCTATGAGCAAGCACTTGGTGATAGTGGGAAGGAAAACTCCCTTTTAACAGGAAGAAATCTCCAGCAGAACCAGACTCAGGGAGGGATAGTCATCTGCTGTGACCAGTTGGGGGGGAGGGGAAAAGAAGACAGCAACAGGAGACAGGACAAAAGACATGCTTTGGAAAAGAGTCAGCGATTAATAATAACTAATTATTAAATTCAGATTGGTGTATGAACATATAGAGAGTGAAAGAGGTGAGTGAAGAAGAAAAGCTCCGTGCATCACAGGAGCCCCCAGCAGCCTAGGCTACTGCAGCATAACAGAGGCTGGGTTCAGGGTCACCTGATCCATACATAAATATAAGCTTGATCAAAAAGGAAAGTTTTAAGCTTAATCTTAAAAATAGAGAGGGTGCCTGTCTTCCGAATCCAAACTGGGAGCTGGTTCCAGAGTAGAAGGGCCTGAAAGCTGAAGGCTTCGCCTCCCATTCTACTTTTAAATACCTTAGGAACCACAAGTAAAGCCAGCAGTCTGAGAGCAAAGTGCTCTTTTGGGGTAGTATGGGTCTTTAAGATAAGACGGGGCGTGATTATTCAAGACCTTGTATGTGAGGAGAGGGAATGTAAATTTGATTCTGGATTTAACAGGGAGTCAATGAAAGAAGCCAATATGGGAGAAATATGCGCTCTCTGCAGCATTTTGGTTCCCCTGAATGCTTTTCAGGGACCTTTTAGGACAGTCTGATAGTAATGAATTACAATAGTCCAACCTAAGAGTAATGAATGCATGAACTAGTTATTCAGCATCACTCTGAGACAGGGTGTTTTTAATTTTAGAGATATTGCGTAAATGCAAGAAAGCACCCCTACATATTTGTTTAATATGTGCACTGAAGGACATATCCTGGTCAAAAATGACTTCAAGATTCCTCACAGTGTTACTTGAGGTCAAGCTAAGGCCATCCAGATTAACATTAAGTACCATGTTTCAAAGATTTGTAGGACAGTACAGTACAGTAACCTCAGTTTTATCTGAATTTAGAAGCAGGAAATTAAAGGTCATCCAAGCTTTTATTACTTTAAAACATTTCTGCAGTTTAACTAATCAGGGTCATCTGGCTTCATGAATAGATAAAGCTGTGTATCATCTGCATAGCAATGAAAATGTATGCTATGCCTGTCATGGTCCCTGGGTCTTGGACCCAGGGCTTTGAGTGAAATATTTTGGGTATTTTTCAGGTTTGTTTATCTTAGTCCTGGTCTCAGTGTCAGTCTTTTCCTGTTTTATTTTGAAAGCCTTTAATCTAGTGTGGTTGGGTTTACTTCTACTCCTATTGTCTCTATTCCAGTAAGTTTCAGCTGCCCTCCCACCTGTTGCTAGTTTCCTTGTTATCTTGTGTGCGTGTATGTATTATTCAGTGTTCCCTGGGTTCTTTGTCGCATGCTCCTTCATGACTGTGTCTCTCCTGGTGTGTGTTTGGCCTTCTGTTACTGCTACAGTTTGTTTGTTTCGTGAGATCTCAGCAGTAAAGCTGTTGCTAAGTTCATCTTGCCTTCCGAGTCCTGCATTGTGGGTCCATTCTCTGCATTCTACACAGCCGTGCATGAAGCATGTACTGGGACAGAATTGGTCCCATCACAGAACCCTGTGGAACTCCATAATTAACCTCAGTGTGTGAAGAAGTTTGACATATGCTTTAAAACTGGGATATGTAGAGTGATCATTTGCTATTCCAATGTTTACCTTTCTTTACTAACAGCACAGTTGAAATATTGTGCGCTTATGAGGCACCTCATAGTCCCCTCTAGTGGTGGCCCTGGTACCAATCCCACTGTCAGTCCTTTTTTAAATAAAGGCTCCACCCCACCTGTGACCATGACAAGGATAAACAGAAGAAAATGGGTGGATTTAAAGAAAGTGGGGTAGGTCCCTGCAAAACCTTGTATATGAAGCAAGCATATTTGATTTTTTTTTTAAATATCAAAAATCAAAAGTTTGTGTTTTTCCAAAATGTTAGTAATGAAATGAGAATTATCTATTTCTCAAAACTCTGAAAAGTGATTCTATTGAAATAATTGTTGTTAGACTTGTAGTGAAAGGGTAAAGAGTGTAAGGACATCCTAGACACAGGGCTGATTTGTGGAAAATTCTGCAAATAAATAATTATATTTATTGTTACCCTGGTCAACATTCATCTTAAACAGGGTCAAAGTTTCAAATAATGAGGTCCAAAGCTTTTGTGTTTGTATAAAATCAAAGAAAGGGGATATTCTTAATATAGTCAATTCAGGCATGGGATACAACTTGTGAAGACACTGTTACGATTACAATGCCAAGGAAAAATGTGCAGTTTCAATATATTTCAATAAAATAAGCCAGTGGCAATTTCATAAAGAAAATTGTAGGCACAGAACTAAAATACAGTTCTTTACATTTTCCTCACCCGTAGTTCATGATCTATTATTCTGCATACTGGTATGTACCTTGAGCATCCCCCTCTTACCCCCTCAGCATAGAATATCCAGCCATCAGCCAGCCAGGATTTCCCCTTTTTCTTAGACACAATACTTTCACATCTTGTTTTGGTAATATGAGGACATTAAATCTTTCACCCGATGTTGGCAGCTTCGTCGTCTGCCTCTGTCCTTTCCTGACAAAACACTTGACCTTCAGGTACGGCAAAATGTCATCTGATTTAGCACGCCCAGTTTGAATTGCCACCACTCATTTTGTCATCCAAGCATTGCATTTTGGTTTGCAAGTGTCAGAGCAAAATGCATTACAGTGAAATAAGCCTGCTGAAAAAAGGGGAGAGTCACACCCATGAGGATTTCTAGCATCATTTCAATGTAGCATTTAAATCGCTGTTACTGTATATTTATGCATCTGCTTCAGTGTAATTTTAAAGAATATGAAAACTGATGGATGTTCAGTTCACATTGTCTGGTAGCTTTGATGATTTGTAAGTCACGTAAACGCTGAAACATTTCGACCTCTTTTTCCCAGTATGACAGAGACACTAGATTTATGCACTACGAATCTTTGAAGTGGCGTTCATGCGGAAAAGCATGATTTTATCCAAAATGACAGAGAGAGAAGCCATGATGCACTCAGGTCTTGAAACATTGAAGATGATATTGTGGATAGTGTGTTTTCTAAATTTAAAATGAAACATTGCTGCCTATGCTCATCCCTTTTTTCTTAATTTATGCTTCTCCTTCAGTTGGCACAGTAGCTTTTTGTCCAGTGTAATGTCTGTCAAGCTGTATTTCCCTACATTCTCATCTCTCGAGCACCAAGTCACTCTTAGGCGTGTTTGTTTAAACAAGCATGTAACTGTCGCCATGTTATCCGATGGTGTTGTCAAGATTAATTCTCTGTTTTCTTAATGCATGCTAATGAGAAAGTTGTGTGTATTTGATTGTCAATAAAGTGAAATACGGCTTTGCTCCCTAAATGCTGGCTCCGTTCAATATCCTATTAAAGTTGAATCACAGATAACTTGGCGCGCATCAGGAAAGCAATCTGAAATTTGTGCTGACATTGATCCAGCAGGAAGGAGACCTATTGCTCCGATTAACACTGTTGCCCCAGGAGAGGAGTCCCTGGGCCATTAATAGCCCTCTGTCCTAGATTTTACTTAGACCATATAAAATACTTTTATTTATGAGACAAATAGTGCAAAGCATTGTGGATGTAGAAGACGAGTACCAACCATTTTGGCTATCCCTGGGAGCTCTGTGTTTCATTTCCAGGTAATACCTTAGCCCATATTATTTTTCTCATCTGTTAGCATGACATGTTTGCTGATTGTACAATGTTTTAAAGATTACTCTGGTGCACACATATAAATCTTAACCATGCCGTTATTATAGCACTGGGAGTCGTGTGCTCTGAAAAATCTGTTGTGCTACTGTGTGTGTCTAGTATTGGTATGTTGGTGTTGTTCCTACAAAAATCATATTAATGTTGGCTTCCTTTCACAAAACCGGGATTTGTGTCCCATTTGAAACCAAAAGCAAATATGTAATTAATATTTTTGACTTGGTAAACCTCCTATTCTCTGTTCAGTCACAGTTTAGTGAGGCTTAGTCAACACTCATTACAACATTGTAGGAACGAGACCAACACAGCAATGTCAGATCATGCTTTATCCTCACAGTCAGAGTTGGGGACTGTTGTCAACATAACAATAGCCCAGTCACTCTAGAGTAAAAAACAGGACAAATACCTCCTTGTGACTAAGAGGATTGTGGTTGCCTGGTGACGCCATTATTTTTTGCATTTGGTGACCAATTGTAAATAGTTGTGGCAATCAATTGGTGAACACTTTCGGCAGTTGCACAGGTCACCTGATGGGAAGTAGTCTGTCTCCAAACAATCGTGATCAGAGTCGGACTGACTGCAATCACTCTCAGACAGATTGGTGAATATTTACAAAAACCTGCAATCTAATTTATAAACGTAAATTGATTGCAATCAGTCTGAGTCAGTCTGTGCCGATGAGCACAACTCGTCTGTGATACGTTTCTTTGCAATTGTGGACTCGACTCAGCTGGTTGCCAACTAGTTATATTCTGGTTATATTCCTATATAAAAGTAAGGTTATTTTTTGTCATGTTGTGTGGTAAATTAGTTGCATTTCATATTAATTTGATAATAATTAAACTCCCAATTTTCTTTCTTTTTGTCTTTTTAAAATGTTTTTATTTTTGGCTATGTTTCAAGAAGATCTGGAATTTCAAGTGTGGTTAAAAGAAGACTGAGCATTTGCAGATCAGGATGTTTTATTCCTGGTTACAATCATCTCAGATCCAACTAATGGGTGTCCTGACAAATTTTAAATGGTGCACAAGAACATCTGTAAAATGCCATATACCCTTTCTAAGTGTGCCAATTATTTGAATACCAGATGTCTGCGTGCGGCTGTAGTCTAATGCCAACTCAGGGGAGGCTGCTATAATTACACCCACTCATAATGTGATTGTGTGATCTTACAACGCAACGAAACGTATGTAACATGCATCATGGCTGAGAAAGACAAATGGCGTATTCATTAAGCAAACCCCAGGAGCTCGAAGGAGGAAAATGGCACATCTTTGTTGTCTTTCTTCTTTCTTTAACTGTGATCTCATCTGTTTAATTATGAACACTGTGATAAGCGCAGTGTCTTAGAATAAATATGACCAGTAATGAACTATGGCATCACTGTTTATGCATGTCCTTGACATTCACTTTGAGGGGGGGAGGGGGGATGTAACGGTATCCTTCTAAACAAATCTTAAAAGTCCACTGGATGGGATAAATGTCAGTCGGCCTCACTGAGAAATCGCCGTGCTTTTTTCTTCTTCTTTGACCTTCACTTTGTCTACTTTAAAGAGAATTAGCAGGATATTAATAAATAATTGGTATGTGGTATATGAAAGTGATCCCCAGAGACAGATTGAATATGTCTTCCATAAAAGCATGCCCTTAAACTGACAATTAATTAGTGTGTTTAGGTAATGATAAATAATTAATTAGTGTGACATTGAGGGACTTCTGGGACAGTGCGACAACTAGATAAATTACCAAGCTCTAACATAGGCTAAATATGCCCAAGACGTGAGCCCACGCCACATAAATCCATTGTGTATTTGAATATCACTGTAATCTAATTGGTGTCATCATATCTCTCTTGGCAAGAGCTTCGCCTAAGGACACTATTTGGCTGCTTTAGTGGAAGTGTGCTGTGGACAGATCAATAGATGTAGTGGGCATGATTATGTTACGATTATACGCTGGGGAGAGAGAGAGAGAGGTGATTTGAAGAGAGGTGCCACACCTCTTGGCACAGTTCCTTCCGCTGAAAAAGCTCAGTGGGAAACAGAGCGGTCAGCGAGCTTGGCTGCAGCCCTGCTTTAGGACCAGCTGGCTGGAGAGTAGAATTAGAGCCTCCCCCCTTGTTTCCACCTGCCGTATGCTGCTCAAGTGTTCCAAATCAAGCCATTATTTGCTTCATTTCCTTGCTGTCTGACTCAGCTTGCAAGTAAGTCAGCTGCCCACCCCTATGGCATGACATGTGACTGCTTTGAAAGATCAGTCTAAAAAAAATCTAATGGTAAAAGAGAGTGCACATTTTTTAGTATCACATTACAAATAACTAGAAAAATGGCAGGACAGACTTTGTCCTTTAAAGTCCGTGTAAAACTGTAATAGGTGTTTTTGTGGTTGGCACACCGCAGAGAAATGTTTCATTGGTGCTTCGACCGAATTCTAACGATTCAAAAAATGCTAAAATATAATTAGTTTTCAAAATTCTGCTCTGAGGGCACTGATTGATGAGTTGCATATCAGCCCAAATGGACGGCACTAACAACCAGGCAAAGCTCGTTTTAGCCAAACATATGCCGTAGATACAGAATATTTGTGTCATTTTGCAGCAGGTTTTTAGTGCAGTACCTGCATAACCCTTTTTTTAAAAAAACCTACTGATGATGTGGCTGGAAGATTTGTTAAATTTAATCATTAAATGCATTTTTTTTAATCAAAGCACTGTTAATGCACCTATAGAGTCACAGTGTACTGTATTATCTATGATTATTCTGCCTTTGTGTCTCCGCAACGTAGTAATTTACACATTTCCCTTGCAAGTGAAAAATCTCTGGTTCAGTCGGGGGAAGAGACACAAATCCCTTTGGGGTTGTGTCAAGAAGGGCATCTGGCAGAAAAATCTGCCAAACTGAACATGTGGAACTACCTGTTGTTGCGACCCCTTGTGGATAAGGGAGCAGCTGAAAGTAGCTTTTAATCTATATGTAAGAATGAGGCTTATTAGACTCATAGGGGGACATGTACTTTTAATGACAGTGCAGCAGATTATGGAAGGATGTAAGGATTAAGTCCACAGAGGGAGGCGCTCGCTTTGCTTTGTTACGAAGTAACACCATATTACTTGTAAATGGCAGTGTAAAACAGTCACTGCAGGGGGCGATGTTGGTGAAGATTTTCAGCTCTCCATTAATGGGCTCTGAATAAAATCAGGCTACCTCTTCTTTGTCTCGTGTTTGGGAAAATTAATTCAGGAGATTTTTTTGATGTAAACTCTGTGAGAAGATCAGTTTGTGGGAAGAAGGCATGGCTAGCTACTGTACCAAACTGTATGCTACAGCACTGGTAGGTGTAGTAAGCAAAGGGCAACCTCTCGAGCTGAACAATGAATCTAACATGGAAGTGGCAAAAACTGCAGTTCCTCTTGGTGCCGCTTGAAGCTGGCCCAAATAGGGAAGTCAGTCTCCAAAGATTCTTAAAATGTCCACTTTTTATAGCTTAAAAAAGCAAATTAAAGCTTGGTACAAAATATAGTTTTAGCTTCTATGGATAGTTTTCGCCTTTCATAAAATTTCTTCTTGATCTGATTTTTTTTTTTTTTTTTAACATACCTCATCAGCCTGATTAATTGAGTTGATTGACCAGTGTTCTGAAGTCTGCCAGGTCTCATCCACTACTTTGAGTCACTGGACTGGATTTCTTCACTGTGGATGTGCAGTGTGTAAGCTTTAGGAGCATTTTTAATTGATTATCTGACCAATATTATGTCTTGTTGTGTGGTACTGTGAGTAAAATTGTAGTTTTTTTGTTTGTTTGAATTAGTCCTTTACTTAGCAGTAATTAACAGATATGTGTCAGTACTGTTTATTAAAGCAGCTGACTAACCAAGCTTGCTACCTGATGATTTAGCACGCCACCGTTTTATCCATATTAGGTAACTTCTGCCTTCAGAAAAACAACATGGTGACATCATTGTGGTCATGTCCATGTTTTATATGGTCATTACTCGCTTTAGACCAGGAGGACAGCTAATCCTGATGTGCTCTGGTAAGATCATCATGAGGAAGATATGCTAAAGTTTTGCTGCAGTATTTAATCCCGGAAAAAAAAAAAGTTTAATAGTCTGACACGACAAGTCCGCAAACTTCTGTTTTTCTAACATGAACAGTGTGTCTGAATGTCAATCACTGGATTTCATTTGCACAAACCTTAAAATTTATTTTTAATGTGACCACAACAGAGTCTGTTTTCATTGCTACCTCTCTGAATAATTGAGCTCAGCACTCCTAAAAGCTATCATGTGGAAAAATGAACCAGACCTGATCCTCACAGAGGTTGCGATGATCCTCAGAAGAGGTCACCTTTAACTGTGCCTCTTTCTCTTGGCCAGACTCTGGTCTGATCTCACCAGACATCGCCTTTGTACAGACTAGATGCCACTGAATAAATAAAACCCTCACTCTTTGAAACAAGAGTGTAAGATTCCCAGATTAGCATCTCATTAGACAGAACTTGCACTTGCAGTACGTGGACAAAGAAGTGAGAAAGAGAGCCTGTTTGTGCCTGTGTGTTTGGAAAAGATCAAATTTTTATGTTGAGCTTGTTAGAGGCTTGATCTCCTGTTCTGTTATACCAGCTGCATTATTTCAAAAATGCTGTGGGAGATTGGCTGGCTGGGGGTACGAGCAATTTCACAAAAGCAAAATTCACCCTTGTCATTCTTTAAAAGTGTGAGATTATTGCTTAAACCCAATCAGCTAGGAAGACAGTGTAATCTAGTGGATACTTGCGCTGAAAAACTTGGTGACAGTTTGCTTCTGAGATAAATTGGCCTCGGCAAAAGTGTCTCCTGCTGGTGGCCAGTCTGTGTTATCTGTGCCATGAACATGCAATTTCTCCTTGATTGTACTCCCCACGGATAAGTAAACACATTCAGCAGAGCAGTAAACTACAAAAGACAAGCATTCAAAAGACAGTAGTAATAATCTGCCTGAAGAGACAAATTCAAACCCTAATTCACAGAGATTCAGAAGATTTTAAGTACTCAGATTGTCAGCCTGCAGTAAACGTGGTCTTATTTCGGGGGGGTTTCATTTATTAAGATAAAACTTGCTGTCAGTTTGTTCTTCCTGCATGACTGCAGAGTACGAAGCAAAGAACCTTTATATCACTCTGATTTCCTAGATGTCTCAGAGAGATGTACTATACCTGACAGATATTAATGAAATATGAAATGCCTAGGCAGCCTGGACTATCCCAAACAGCAGCTCAGTTTTGCAGTACAAACAGCACTTTGCGGTTTTGCGTGGTCGGCCTGATGTTGCGGACTCGTATGGAACAAAGTGCAAGAAGAAGGTTAATGTTGGCATATTAATGTAATTCCCAGGTGTGCTGTATAGCAGATTTAACTGGAGGGGTTTTGTCCCATACGGACTGTGAAACATTTATTTTCACATCTGAGGGGAAATGATAGTTATGACACTGTGTGCTGTAATGGAATCTGTAGTATGTGTTTAGATTGAAATGGCAGCGGCACGTTTACCTCTGGCTGTTGATCGGACCATAATCTCTTTGGAACTGTGAGGACTGTTCCTCGTTAGTGCGCAACACTATCATAAAAAAATCTTTATGTCACCACGAGCGTCACAAAAACTCATACTTTGACTTTTACTGAAGTTAAACGGCCTTCTCTTGTCGTCCTGTGGGCAGTCTGAAATTAACTTTTTAGCTCACTTCCAAAGGCTGTAAACTAAAAAATTACCTGCCAAGAACACCACCTCTTATCGGGCTAATTTTTTTTTTTCTTTCATTGAAGTGCATCACCCTGCAACTTCTTTGCCTTTTTTGAAGCACAGTTTTAATACACTCTCGCATAATCGCTTGTTTCCCCTCTTATTTTCCCCATAATAATTTAATGTGTCAGACCTGCCACGAACAGTAATCAGTGGAATAGTGTTAAGCAAGAGATGACGTTAATTTAATAATGTGACATTTGTAAGTGATGGTTCACTGAACAGTAGGCTTTCAGTTGTTTTTGATTTACTAAAATATATCATGAGTTGATTTCACTGAGAGAAATATTAAACCTCCCCTCCTGCTGACAGGTTGGAAAGGGTTTTGTTTGAGCGCACCGTGAACAGTCCATTAAAGATTTTTGAAGCTGATACAAAAGGGCAAATGTGGCAACAAAAAAAAACAAAAAAAAAACATGCAAGAACACAAAACACTGGAGCAGCAGTGTGAACACGACTGCGTGCACCGTTGGTACATATGTGGTGTTATTTAAAAATGTGTCCCGTTTCATTTGCCTTGTAGTGAAAAGAGGGAAGAAATGATGTGAAGGATGCATTGGCTCTCACTTTGTCACTTCTGTTTGGTTTCGAGAACAAAGATTAAAACTAAGTTGTTTTTTTCACCAAAGGAATTTGTGGGCTGTTTTAGATTTCCCTGCATTTTGAGTGGTGCTCTGAGGCAGGGACTGCCCCTATAGGACCCTGTTCATGGCTGTTTTCAGGGGAGAAAAAAGGACCTACAGCAGGGTAAGTACTTCTGAGCAGGGTTTTGTGCTGTGTGATTTAAAAACAAAAAAAAAAACAGTAACCTATCAGAAGCAAGATGAAAAACAGCAGACTGTTGGTCTCTCAAATACTACCATCAAAAACATAAAATTTGCCATGCAGACAGATGCCATGGTTTGATTTCATTCACTGTATCAAACCAGCAGCATTTCAGAAACGGAGTTTTATCCGCAAAGGATCTTCTATTCAGAAAATTGACCACATTCTCTGTGCCGTTCCTCCGTCTGACTTCCTTCCCTCCTCATCTGCTTTGTACAGTTCGACCTATCTTCCATCAAAAATAAATTAATAGACTCACCATGTACTTTTAATGGCACAGAGCAGAGAGCTGCTTATGGAAAGCCTCCAGAACACGCTGTGGCACTTCTGGTAGGAAAGTATTGCCTTGAGTGGGAGCAATCAGCTTCGGTGGTGGCATTGGAGCCGAAACAAGAGTCAGGCATGCCCAGTGGGGTTCAGGGAGGCTATTGGGGTTCTCAGTCATGTAACAAGATTGTGTATCCCTCCATTTTCACAGTTTGTTTTTTTTTGTTTGGGGTTTGGTTTTTTTTGGTCTCACAGATCTATAATTAGATACTGTTTTGGGATGTTGGTACCATGGTAGAACCTATTGCAGAATTCTTTCATCTCACCTCCTGAATCCAGTGGAGCCCACATTGCTTTGGAAAGGGCCGTATGATCTGGTCACCTCGTGCTTTCACCGAGTTCTTGCACTAAAAAGGCAGCAGCTCTGTCGCCCTTGAGTTGTGTCCATTTTGGGGGTCATTGCGACATATTAGAGACTACATGAGCTAAAAAAGAAGATACCCAGACTTCAGGTAACTCTTTTATTTGACAGTATTGGGCACTAATCACCTTTCTTTGTTAGGACCACATGGACCTGTAGGAAAAGCACAAAACACAGTGTATTCTGGTGACTGAGATAAAGCCCGTGCTTTACGGCTTCATTAATCTTCTGTGTTATTCGAGGAAGAATGACAAACATACAAATCTTACATCTTTGACATGAAAACCGCAGATTGCATCCTGTGTCATTTCAGCTCATTTCTAACCAGGGCTCCTTGACATCAGCCAAATTCCTTTTGTGCTTTAAAGTTGAACATTAACAGTGTCAGGTCAGAAAATTTCATTTGAATTACATTTGAAATAGGAATTTCATGTACACACAAAACCAGTTATTTTAAACATTTTTAAAATGACCATATGTGTCTTTTTTTAATTTCTTTAATATTTTTAGTGTTTTTGATGAGTATAGCCAAATGTTTTCATCCTGTTTTCATATCTTCTATTACCATCAGCAAGTAACCTGTTACTTATTTTAGTTGTCATGTTTAATTTCTGTCAAATACTGCATGTGTATCCTGGAAATACTGCAGATTATACTTTGAATAAGCAGCTGTATTTTTCCAGTGTTTTGTATCTTCACCTTGGACTACCCATGAATTTTTTTTTCTGTTTACCCATTTAAAGAAATCCTCTTGATACACTTGATTTTATATTAAAAGAAACGCGGTCACGTAAAGGCGGTATTTGAATTGCGCGTGTGTAACATTTCCTGGAAATGCGAGAAAGCTCTGAAAAAGAAGAATCACTGTGTAAAATTGATAATTTTCATCTCAGGCAAGAATCAAGGAAGTCTTCAGCCTCTTAGTTGTATCTATTCCACTAAATCCATTTTTATCAGCTAATATTTTGTGCCATCAGAGATGTAGAGATGCTAATGAAGTTCTCTGCTTGTTTATGTGGTTAGTATTACTCAGGATCATGCTAGCTGGGAAATGTATTATTGTCATAATTCAAAAGGAAAAAGAGAGGCCACGATCATATGATGGGAAAGTGGTGGGAGGCATTATCATCCTCTCCCGAGGCCAGTCATGTAACTTTTTTTTATAGATTCACAAGCACAGTGAAACATTATCAAAAGGGACAGAACTGAAACCAAAAGGCTTCAGTTGCTGAGCAAAACCATCCGGTGGAAAAACAGAAGTTTAAATGTTGCGGTCTTGTATGGACTGAATAATGGAGAGCTACTCGGAGTCATTGTTTTGCTTTGATGTAACTAGCAGACAGTGCATGGAGGCAGGCAAGAACAAAGAGTGAGAACAGAGGTATTCAAATCCTGCTGTTCTTTTTACCAGACAGTAATAGATACACCAGTCAGAGTTTTTAGGGTCACGATTAGCCATAATTGACTCTCTGTCTTTAAAAAAAACAAAACAACAAAAAACAAACAAAACAAAACAATTATGCATTTTTGAACTGATTCATGTAGATAGATTTTTTTTTTTTCTTCCAAACCTCAGTTTGGTGCGATCAATGTAGCAGGTGAGATCTGAACAATCCTAAAGCTGGTACCTCCTCCTGTGAAATATTGATAGGTGTGTCTGGGAACTGCTACTCCAACAGTCTCCCCATGCTGGAAAGTTAAGATTATTTGATCACCCACCTCAGAGACATTTCCAGCAGTGATTTACTCCCTGTATTTTATTTTATATTTTATCCTGCCGATCATCTATCTTGGGCTGGCGCACGGAGCTTGGATTTGCCCTCTGTATTCTGTCTTCCAGATTACACCAGGTTCAGCAGCCTGTCTACCGCCCACTGCTCAGCTGAAGCCTTCTGTGGGGCCTGTGGGACATGGCTTGGTGCCGATGATCCTGAGATGTTGCTTGAGGTTTAATCCCCGGCACTGTGAGAAATGAGGTTCTCTTGCTCTCCTCCTTGCTCCTGCAACTTTGATCAAGCCCTAATGTGATTAGGCAGTGACCCTGACATGACTGGCCCAGGAACTTGTAAAAGAAGAGTGGAGAGAAGGGGAGTGGGGGCTGGGTGAGCATATGATATGACCAGTAAACCAGGAGAAGAAAGGAATTATTCTGAAGGTGTCTTTTCTCTGTTGCTGCTCTGCCTTGTGGGTAATAAAGGTTTCATGTATTCATTTTACCCTGGCAAAAATTGCGATCTATAATGACCTGACATTTCTTTTTTAAAACTAGCCAAGAGGCTCATGATTTGAATGTTAACAGGGCTTTACTTGACGTAAGGTGCAGTCTACTGGGAGGAAGCTTTTCTTGAATTCTGCACAATCTATCCTCCTCTCAGATGGCTCTTCATGGTACACTGATGTAAATCTCCCACTGCCTGTATGACAGAGCAACATATTTGCGTTCCCATCCTGTCATGAAGCGTAAATAACACACTGTAACATATTTCAGCTATTCACATGAGATTGGCCGGCACTACACCCCTTACAGACATGTCTTGTTCAGAATCATGCACTGAGCCTGTTTACTGTGTCGTGTACTGGACTGCTCCCATATGTGCTGCACATTATTCTTGCCGTCAACTCGCTGATGATGTGTGGGGTGAAATGCGGTGCCTTAACTTCAGAGGCCAAATGTGTCAAGTCTCGATATATTAACTTCACTCTAATGGACTTTATCAGCTATAGTGCAGAAAGTCATGGAGATTAGAGCGAGAGGGAGTGGATGCTTGATTATTTTTGCATTCTGTTTGGTTCCCTGCACCATGTCAGCAGCTGCATGCGGATAGTTAAAATGCCTTTTGGATACAGTTGAATACAGCATTACCTGCATTTCATCAGCTGATACAGCTTGGCCTCAACCCCAAGGTTAGTATAATTAACTAAAAAAACAAACTGAGTTTGTTTGCTAATAAGAATATATATTGATAAATTAGAAATATAGGGGCAATGTATTTAGTTTTAATCTCTGTGAATATGATCAGACATCACTTTTTGAACCATGCATGTCTACATGAGTCAGGTGTCTTTACAAAGTGCCTTTAATGCCTTTTTTTCCCTTTCTTACATTCTGTCCCTGACAAAAACTCCACATACAGTACTGTGCAAAAGTCTCAATCAACCTCTCATTTCTTTATATTTTGCTACAAAAATGGGAAAATAGATGCAGCAATTTACTGAAATGTGCGAATATGCATGGAATACAGAAATCCAGCCTATAAGGCAAAAACAGTTTGTACAATTCTAACAGGCTTGAAAGTCAATAATTGGTGTGACCACCTTTATCCTTCCAAGCACAGCCTGAATTCTTTGAGGCACGCTTTCTTGTAACTTCTCTAAGTAGTCTTCAGGAACAGCACTCCAGGCTTCTTGAAGGACATTCGAAGCTCTTCTTTAGCTGTTGGCTGCCTTTTGTTCCATTCTCTGTAAGATGACCCCACACTGCTTCAATAATGTTGAGGTAAGGGCTCCGGGGAGGCCAGTCCATGACTGATAGTGCTCCATTTAGCTTTTTCTTCTACCCAAGTACGCTTTTACTGCATTGGCAGTGTATTTGGGATTACTGTCATGGTGAAAAATGAAGCCGTTGTCAATCAGATGCTTTTTGCATGATGGATCAAAATCTGATGGTACTTTTTCAGTATTCATATTTCCATGACTTTTGACAAGCTCTCCACCACAGCTGGCCCAAATGCAATGACAGAGCCTTCACTATGTTTTATAGATGACTACAGATACTCACTGTGGTTCCCTCTCTTCACCTTCTCCATACATTTTGTTCACAATGATGATGATGATTTGAACCAAAAACTTCCAGTTTAAATTCATCACTCCATAAGACCTGTTACCGCTAATCTTCAGTCCGGTTCTTGTGTGACTTGGCATAGATTAGCCTTTTCTTCCCGTTTGCCTTCCTTAAGAATGGTTTCTTGACAGCCAACCTTCCACTGAGACCATTTCTGCTGAGGCTTCAGTAAAGAGTAGATAGATCAATCCATTCTTTCCTATTTCTTAAAGACACAACTTTCAGGTTCTGTTCATCTGCTCTAGATATTTCTTTGGGGCTGCCACTTCTTGTTTTTTTTATTTATTTATTTTTATAACAGGCTGCTAGTAACACAGTGCTGAAAGGCAAAATTCTAAATTGGTTCTTTGCTAAGTTGTCTGTTTGCACAATATTGTATTTTAATCTTTGAAAGAGACAAAAACTAATGCTGAACCTAATAAAAAAAATTTAACATTTTCATAACTGAAAGTAAACTGTGGAAACTAACTGAAGCTGCACTGAACTAAAAACATGGAATAAAACTGATAAAATAAAAATTATTTTAAAAAACAAAAAAACTATAAGAACTCAGCACAGCCCCACAACCTTTACATGTAATGGGTTCACTGTGCTTTTTATTCTCAGTGTGTATGCAAATGACCATGTTCGACTGTATATTCTTCATGTACACTCTTTTTTTTTTTTTTTTTAAATATGTATTTCAGTCAGACAGTCTTGCCTTGCACCTATGTATTGTGTATTTCTTGCTTTCTTTGGCAACCCCAAAGGGACAATGTCAAAGAAGAGACAGAATGTGAAAGATGTCCTGTACAATTGGCAGTGAGATGGAAAAAGATGCAGCACCACCAGGGATCCGTTGCCATTAGTCTAGAATGAGAGAGCTGGTGTAGAATGGAAATAGGCTGATTTACAGCCACGATGGTGCTTTAGATCAAGAAAAAATGTGTCAGATAACTCCCACTGGTGATTGCATTCAATGTCTAATTTTGACCAGACATTAAAAAATAAACAGTATTTGTTTGACAATCAAATATGGACGTGAAACTGGCAGATACTCGTTTACTTACAGCACATACCAGTGTAACATATGCAGCAGCCCTGTGGCATGATTTGTGCAGTTTAAATCAAACAATAGTGTCTAAATTACTGCATGTGAACACTACTAAAATAATTAAAGGAACACTTTGAAAACACATCAGATCTCAATGGGAAAAAAAAATCATGCCAGATATCTGTTCTGATACGGACTGAGTAATGTGTTAGGAATGAAAGGATTTCACATGGTTTGATGGAAATGAAAATTATCAACCTACAGAAGGCTGAATTCAAAGACATCCCCAAAATCAAAGTGAAATAATGATGTGGCAGGCTAGTCCATTTTGCTGAAATTTCATTGCAGCAACTCAAAACGGTACTCAGTAGTTTGTATGGCCCTCACATGCTTGTATGTATGCCTGACAATGTCAGGGCATACTACTAATGAGACGACGGACGGTGTCCTGTGGGATCTCCTCCCAGATCTGGACCGGGGCATCTCTGAGCTCCTGAACACTCTGAGAATCAACCTGGTGGCATCGGATGGGCTGAAACATAATCCCAGAGAGGTGTTCTACTGGGTTTAGGTCAGGCGAGTGTGAGGGCCAGTCAATGGTATAAATTCCTTCATTTTCCAGCAACTGCCTGCATACTCTCGCCACATGAGACCGGTCACTGTTGTTAACCAGGAGGAAACCCAAGACAGTGTAGGGTCTGACAATGGGCCCAAGGATTTCATTCTGATGCCTAATGGCAGTCGGTGCCGGTGCTTAGCCTGTAGAGGTTTGTGCGTCACTTCACGGATATACCTCCCCACACCATCCCAGCCCTTCTACGGCCCTGTCCAGCTCTCCTAGAGGAACTGAATGTCTCCTGGAATCTCCTCCATGCTCTTGAGACTGTTCCGGGAGACACAGCAAACCTTCTGGCAATGACCCTTATTGATTTGACCTCTTGGAGGAGTTGGGCTACCTGTGCAACCTCTTTAGGGTCCAGTTATTACCACACACTACCAGTAGTGACACTGACTCTAGCCAAATGCAAACCTAGTGAAAAAACAGTCAGCAAAGATGCGGAGGAAAAAAATGTCAGTGGCCTCCACCTTTAAAACCGTTCCTGTTTTGGTGGTTGTTTCATTGTTGCCCCTCTGGTACACCTGTTGTTAATTTCATTAACACAAAAGCAGGTTCTAGCCAGAAAAATTTTATAGGCCAGCGTGATCAGGGGCGGGGCCCTCTCGGTACTGGCTGAATGTACCAACAACCACCTAATTGCCACGGCACTAGCTAACTGTAACGATAGCGCTGTTCTGGTAGCCAACTGCTGAAATTCTCAGCCCAACACGATGGCACCTCAGCAAGGTGCAGCGTGATCAACCGCTGGCTAAAACACTGAGTATGCATAATTATAATATTGTGTGTGAATATGTAAACACGATCAGTGACAGGTGTCTTTAGGAAATCCATTTCCTTTGAATCAAATTAATTGTAGTGGCTTTAATTTGAAAATATCACATTTTCATATTAAGTATGACTAAACATAAAGGTACATTTGTGTTGTACTACTGTCCAACCTTTGGAGATACAATGTTACTGCTATTGCACACTGGGAGTAGAAAATACCTGTGACTATAATAAATAAAAACGTGAATGAATGAATGGATCTCCGTACATATGTTAAGGTATTCAGAAGTTTCCTTTTGGGACTAAAAACAGATTAAGAAGGGAAAATTAGTCACATAAATCAACATTGTGAATCTTTAACTGATTCAGTTTTGCACTTATGCAGATTAAAAGAACCAAAACAACACAAATGAAAGTGTGATGTTAAACTAGCACTGGGAAAGTTGCTTTAACTTGTCATTATAAAGCAAAGGTTGATTGGCTATCGAATAATGACACATCTGCATTTAGATTGCGTCCCGTTTCTCTTTACCTCTCCATATGAAATCTGTGAAAATGAAGGCTTGACTGTGTTCTGTGGTAGCTCGCGGTAGCTTTCTCCATGTAGCTGAATGAAGCTCTACATGTACCTGGCAATAGAAAACGAGTCTCCCGCATCCTCTCACTGGAGGAAGGCGAAGAGGGAGAGGAATAAATCCAGAAGCTGAAGATGGTGAGCACTGAGTCAGCGAAAGGAGCTTAAAACCATTATTCTGACCTCACTAGAAGATGATCTGGTCTCTCCAAAAATCTACTTTGAAGTTGGATTTTGTGCACACATGTATTAAAAATAGGAATCCGTGATACATTTGGCAGTTAATAGTGGTATTGATTTTAGTTGGCATCATCTAGACCTAATCTTACCACCTTTTTCCTTTTACAATTTATATATATTTGGTGGAAGGAACACACATCAGTAAATCAAAAATCTTCCTGAAAAACAAGTTTCAATTTTGACAAAAGCCTGGAACATGCTCTTCTCTGCTTCATTAGGACTTATCATGCTTCCACACAGCACTCGCCGGGCATTGGCGGTCCAAAATCACTGTGTGCTTCACTGCATCCCGAGTCCCACTGCATTCAGAGGCGTAATTTGATACTCTGTGGGGCTAGACGGGAACATAAACTAACAGAGATGTCTGTGTGATGGCCTTGCTAGATATAGCGACAAATACAGCATTTGAGCAAGGTTCATTAATTTGGCTGGTCTATCTTAAGATTGTTTCTCCTCGGTAAATGCATAGATCATGGATTGAGTCAATTATAATGTATTAAGCGCATCCTGCTGCGGCGTTTCTGTTTTTGCACTTCCCACAGTTCACTTGTCAATGGATGGACTAATCAAGCTGTTTTTAATGGATAGATGCATATAGAGAGCCGAAGACACACAAACATTTGCAGAAGAGGAAAAAAAAGTGTGAAAGAGTAGACTTTTGCAATTAACGTGAAAACAAAGATTGAACAGTGTGTTGTTTATCACATCTGTCATAGATGAGAAATTAAATGTTCTTGAATACAGACAAATATACTGTATAAAATTTCTGTACACCTGAGTGTGTGGATATGGACAAAAACAATTATACCTGCACTGTTCAGGTAAACTTGTGTTGTTTTTTGTTCTATTCACACAAAGTAACCAAATGACTTCTGTTCTAGAGTTATTTTTATGAATGGTTTTTGCCAAGACATTTTCACTTCACTCACGTGTGGCAAAGACATGTGTGGTTAATGTTTCTTTTTATTATAATATGTTTGCTATACCACTGTATATAGTCAGATGACACAAACCTTGGTCATTTATAAACATTAACAACAAAATCATATACGTGTAACAACAATATATACATACATAAGCTACATAGTCAAGCTACATAGAAACATCTTCAGTTTTAAAGAGAAATAAAACCTAACAAGTAAGCCTTGATTTTAAATGTTATGTGGAATAGTGTAGTGTTGGTATGGCCAGTGATAATCACCAAAAAAGGTACGCATTTAACCTGTAATTTTACCCATTAAGACATACATACATATGCTATGATTATTATGGTAAGATGCTGTAGTGAATGAGGAATTGTCTGTGGAAAGAACATGCTTCACAATTATTATTATTATTATTATTATTTTTTTTTTTTTTTTTACAAAGACCACTGAAACCACTGATTCTAGTCTGGATGTGGCATCATGACTTGAGCTTTCTAAAGCTGTTTTCACTCATGAACTCCTGATGGTCTTGAGAGAATCGGGTAGGTACATGATCTGAAGTGGAGACAGACTCATTCTCACTACTGGAAATACATTGTTTGGTTTTAGAGCGAGAACTACCTGGAGACAATACACAGCATACCTGCTAGGTCTCTGTAAGTGCACCACACTACTGTCACACGGGCACAAATCTGACACCACACAGACTTTGGACTAGAAAGCTGTCAGGTTAAATGCCATTTAATGTCTGATCCGACTGCATCAGAAATTCACACTTTCATGTGCACCTCCGGTAGTTAATGTTTAGAATAATTCAGGGCTGCTGTGCATGTGTGAAAATGGCTTATGAGTCAGAAGTCAGTGATGGACAGGAGCTAAAGTGAGCAGCAGCTACTGTAATTGCTGGCCTGGTGCTTAAAAACCATTGGATTTTCATTTCCAGACGAATGCAACATTTTGCCTTGCACCTACGTAAGCGAGACACAAAAAACTTTAAAACCAGATAATTCTCAGAAGGACTGAATGTTTTTCAATCGAATGATTCTCAGAACAGTATCCTTGGAAAGTAAAACAATGTGTATCGTGTCTGAGTGTTCAGAGTGGACTGAGTTTCTGAAGCAAACTGTGGCATTTGGGCACAAAGATTTTCCACAGACCGGCAGGCTTCTGTTCTTTTTCCTTCGCTCAATATCTTTGTCTCATGTCTTGCTGCCCTCACTGCAACTCACTGTGCAGCCATATAGCAATGTGTCTCAGCATTTGAAAACTCCATTGTAGTATCACTGAATGTTAAAAAAAAAAAAAAAGAGTTATGGTGCATTTGTTTGAGTAAAGAACACTGTGGCTTTTTTTCTTCACAGATGAATTTGCAGTCCTGATTTGTAAGCCTTGGATTGCATTGGCTCTTACACTTTACTCATGTTGTGTTGTTCATTTCTTTACCCTGTACACACTTTATTTTCCATGTTGGAGCTCTGAGCTCAAAAATGAAATACAAGGCAGCTTTCCTTTCTACCCAGAATAGAAAACTCGTTTACATCCCACACAGAGTGGGCCAGACATCTCACCTTCTCCTGTGTTGGCCTTTTGTTACTCCTATTCTTCAACATTACATGCACACATACAAAAATATATACCTGCTTTCAGCTGCATTGTGAACCAGTATATAAACAGAGACCTCAAAGTAGTCCTAAGTCAGTGCCCTCCCCAGGGGAAGTCAATCAAAGCCTCCCAGCAGTGAGCCATTTCTCCAAGCCTAGCTGATCATTTTCCCTCTAATATCCTCGGTCCCAGCAGCTCAGAGGCTGATCAGTGTTGTTGAAAACAGAAAACTGTCCGTTCTGTCTGGGACTAGTGGGTGAAGTGAAAAACACACCGAATTGATGACTTTGTAAATGGAACCTGGGGTATACTTTTTGACACCCCTGGACCCCCCCCCCCCCCCTCAAAACACATTCCCCACCGCCCTCATCACAAACAAATTAGCAATTCAGAGTGTGGCCCTGGGGTTGCTGAGTGTTTATGTGGATGCCTAGTGTGATGAAGGCTCACATTTGTTTTCTGTCACTGACCTGTCACTCACTTGGCTATTAGACCCAAAGGCTACACTGATTTTAACCTTAAATAGTTAGAAAGACATTGGTAGTGACCAAAGAAGGAAGGACAGAAAGATAGATGCGAGAGGAGAAATGTTTACCAACCCACTCCACTCCCCCTAATCATCCCCTCACACACAAAGCAGGCGTTATATCATCAAGGCTTTCAGGGAGAAAATGCCCTTCACGAAAGTGGTGAGCTGGCACACTTTCACACTAGATTACACGCTGAGAGACTGTCAGAGACCTGTTTTTTTTTTTTTTTAAATATTGTGATATGGAATCAATATTCCTAATTAGCACATCTAAAGCAGACTAAAGCACTTGTCAGATTTTCAGATTATGTTTTCCAGTGAGTGGATCAGTTAGCTCTTTGAAGTGTCATCTCACCCTGTGCACCATAGTCTTTTAAAGAGCTACTTAACTTTACATTAACTTCACTATAGTGGTCCAGCCGCGAAGCACGCACCTCACATTGTGCAACATTGATTAGCTACATTGAAAGGGGAATTTAATGCTGTACACCAATGTGATCCAAATACCACCTGCAGGTCTCAAATGAGATTCAGTGTGAGGAGTGCTAGTGAAGTAACAGCTTGTGTTATGCAGGAGGTTATTTTATGTATGCCATACCTTCGGTTTTACAGTGTCTGCTCAGTGTACTTTGGCCATTAGCCAATGGTATAAATTCAAATGAGAGATTTAAGCTTATCTGACAGTCTCCGCCTTCCTCTTTAATTTTTGTTCATTAAACGGGTTCACGATTGGAGGTAAAGCAGAGTCTGTCCACACATGGAAAGCTCCCAAATTTGTATCAGTGCAGTCTTCCAACCTGAAGGACGGGCATTCATGTGATCAAAACACGGGCTATATTTAGTGTACAATTAAAAAAGGACAGCGCTAGTATCAGTTATGCAAAATTATACACAAAAAGACATTATTTTGACTGTACAGAGAAAACAAAATGGCCTGTAAAGGATGAAGAACATTCATAAGGAAAATGATTAATAGTTCTGGAACATGGCATAGAGGGAGACACGTAATTAAAGAGGGAAAATAAAATGACGTTTTGTAACAACTGTCCTAATGAAAGAGTTTTCTGGCATTATTATTTAAACTTGTGTGGGCTCACTCCTGTGTGTGACACGTATGAATCCGAAGAGAGTTTCTTTTTCCAGATTACAAACCTTAGGGGACTTTTTTTTCCTTTTCCAAGCCATTATAACTCCGGCTGCTGATTGCCGGGCTCACCTGCTTGAAATGCTGTTTCTGATGACGACGGCACAGCTTCAGCTCTGTGTGCCCTTAAGTTTGTATTCGCACGCATCGTGCCATGTGCTATCCAAATAATACTGCAAGCATCTAGTTACTACTGCCAACACAACAGCGTAGTCATGTCCTCCAACAAGGGAAAGAAATAAATGGGAAATATGTTTTGTTACCTCCCATATAAGCGGTTTCACAAGCATCTGTATTTTGTATTAATGTTATGGAAAGAGCCACCAAACCAAAGTTAAATACATAAGCCTGCAAGGCCGTGTTTTTGACAGTGCATTTATTGAAATGTTTGTAAATGCATGCATAGAATAAGTATGTTGTGTAAAAGCACTTTAAGTGCGCAGTAAGAGTGTTTAAAAAAAAAAGATAGAGAAAAGAAATCCTGCATTTTGCTGGGGCATCGCTAATAATGACACTAAAAATGGGGATTTTGCTCTCTTTTAAGACCTCTGTAAAGGGTGGTCTCTTGTATTCTCATTAAAGCCTCCACTGAGCAGCCCCCTCACACAGAACTGGAAATGGAGACATCCCTCATTGCAACAGACCATATTGATTTCCAGGCCACCCGAGGAGAAAGGAAACGCAAAATAAAGCAAATTAGGAGAACCAGTTGTTTACATCCATGATTTCTTCCTGGCGGTTTTCTTCCTCCTTGCCCGTCTTCCATGTTTTGCCCTGTTTCTTATACATTTCCACCTCCATCTTTAAGTGGAAGAGTGTGGAACCATCAACAGCCCTGCGCACTCTACCAAGCACGAGGATGAGTGTGTGCACGAAATATAAGAACGAAGGGGTGAACAGTGGGTAACTTGGAGGCAGCTGTAGGCTGCCCATTCAGTTAGAAGTTAGAAACAGTGCTGGTATTTTCTCTGCGATTTTTTTTTTTTTCTGTTGGCTTAAATCGAGCTTTTTTATTTTTTATTTTAAGAAACCAGACTCATGGGTGGGCTGGGCCCAGCTTGCTTGTAGCTCTCTGGCCTAGCTTAAGAATTAATTTGATCCATGGTTTACAAAACATTGATTACAACACAACGTGTGTATATTCTATGTTTTTGTACGTTTTGCTTTTATCATTTCATGCTGCTTTTTTCTTAAACTGCCAGTAAATTAACTGCTGTCTACCACACTTGCATCCCCAGTTGTTAGTTAAAGTTTCCTACTTATTTTTTCACATTGTAATAATTAAAGCAATGCTTCTGCTTTCGTTTGCCCCTAAATTATTGTGTGATAATTAAGAACCGTCGCTGCTGAATTATTATCATAATAGACACCTTTAAGACTGCGTTCCTTTTAACATTCACTTGTATATTAATGGCATTCAGTATTTGTGGATTGTGATAAAACAGAGTGCTGCTTGCTGCAGGAAAAAGCCTAATCAACATGTTTCCTACCTCATTTTTATCCAGCAGTTCCATATAGGATGACAGCTCATTGTGGCTGCGCAGTCTTATTAAATTCAATAGCAGTCATATCAGCTCAGGTTTTATATATGTGGTGTTTGTCCATCGCTGACCCTAATTATTTAAATGTAGCATTAATCCTTAGAATCCGGGGGATTGTGAAGCTGAATTAGGGTCAGCCAGAGGTTAATGATGGTCAGAATTACCTGGGTGGTTCTCTGCACAGTCTTCTAAAAACCCTGGATTTAATGCGGCTGCAGTGTGATTATACCCTGTAGACTTGCTTTTGCCCACTTTGTGGATGTCTCGTTTTGCTGTCCCTGTTGTGTTTGTGCGACCATTTTTAACCTTTACTTTGTTTAAATATCAGTTGTATTTTTAGGCCCACTTCCAGATTGTTCTTTCATTTGAGTTTCTGTGTTTGCCCGATGTTATCAGCCAAACAAATAGCCCATCACACAGAGGCATTTAATAGTATAGGTCTCAGTGGGTAAAGTGTCAAGGTTTGACTGTTTTTGATTTTTGTGAAAGTGTTGTGAGTGTCTGGTCTTTCAGTATGCTATTGCCTGATCAATAAGAACTTGGGTGGCCACTTACATGTTCTACATGAAGTCATTCTCTGGGCTACAGTTCTTTGAAAACAAAGGACCAAACAAATTGAATTAAATTTGGTTGAAAAGAGAAAAAAAAAAAGCAGAGCTGAGATACTGAAGGTGAAAAACTGTGAATATTAATTCAATACGCCTTGAAAGCCCTTTGATGTGATTTTGATGTGAGTTTTTCTTCAGGCCGCACTTCACTCTGCACAATCAGCAAGTGTTACTGGAAGGTGAGCAAGTATATAAAGTGCTCCTTATGCAAGGTTTTTATAAATAATACAAATAACAGTATAAATAACCTTCCAGGCATTTTTTCCATAGTCTGCTGTCAGATAAAGTGGTTGTTTGCCTTTGGTTCCTTCAGCATTAGTCTCTCTGTGGTGGCAAGATGTGTCTGCGTGTTGGTCAAATTAACACAAGACGTAATGATGATGATAATAGTGAAGTTTTTATTACTCCGTAATGCATTTTAATATTCCCAGACTGTGCTGGCTTAAAGGACTCCGCTAATTAATATAGACCAGATCGAGTCTGCAGTGCAGCCGTTTCACAGTAATCCTACAGAAAGCAGTCATTTTCTGGACAATGCCTGCCGCACAGTTCACTATAACCTGTGTGAATATAGCCTAAAGAAGTCTTACTGAAAGAGCGCAGCCTGCATTCATTTATATTTCTTCATCCACATTCGTCTATTTGCCAGAATTTTTTTTTCTCATCAAGCTTTGGCTCGTCTTTTAAACTGTGAGTCTAAAGTTGTGCCGTGGCTTGGATGCTATCAGGTACTGCATGAAACCAAATTTCAGTTGGAATATCATTACCCTTCATGTTTGTTTTCCTACCCGTCTTGCATGGGCCTTTTGGCTGTTTCGCCTGCACTCTTGAGTGTTGGCCTGATTTAAGACTGTAAAAGAAACAATAATTATGTGGCTCAAATATGCAAACATAAGTCTGGATTCTGCGATCATTATGGCAATATTTTAAAAAATGCCATAATCGCCGTATTTTGTAACTGAATTCATTCTTATATCTCTCACTGACATTGACATTTTCAGAAAACTTAATACATTAGCTCACTGCACACTCCACTCCATGCTCAGAAAGCAGCCTGAAGCCTCACCTGTTTGTGATCCTAATAAGGTGATCTGGCAGCCTGACAAAACGGGCTTTAATTTAATTAATAACATGCCGTGGCTTAGCTGGCATACATGTTGCATTAAGCACCCTACAGGTCCAATCAAGTCTAACATGACAGCACTGGTAACCCGTGACTTGGCATAAGCAGTATCTAAGGAAGAGTGCATGGGGCCCAGGGGTGCACTTGATTTGGTCATCAACATAATGAGGTAATTTTAAACAGATTGCCGCTGAGACAGATAATAGGCACATCATCAATGTGGCAGCCTGACCTTTACTAACAAACCATAAAACTGTCTTACTCTGGCTTGATATTCATGTTCTCAGTTAAGCCTTCAGACCAAGTGATGAAGCTTCAAGACAGCTTTTACCTCTTTGATCTCTACCTAACGAATATGGTTATACTAATTAGTATGTCCTTCCCAGCGATCGCACTTTATTATTTTGCATTTTTTTTTCTCAGTGAATTACGTTAAAAGTGCAATCTTTGATTTTTATGAAAACTCATAAAACTGAATTGAAAAACTGACATTCCCAAATCGCTTTCCGTGATCTAAAGCCACCTGAGTTCTTATATTGGGTAAAACCATCCTTCGTTTTTAAGCACGTACAGCAGCTGAATATCTGTTTTTTGAATTTGCATTCTGGAAGTTATTTTACGGTTTTTAAATTGCATAAATGTAGTGATGCTTTAAATAATGAATAACTGCACACTGTAGAGATTAGAATTCATTTCTAGAGATTCAGTCCAGCTGCTGCGAAGGGGAACGGGCTCAAACAACCTTCCATGTGAATGAAACTTCTTTTTTCAGCTCAAATTGAATGTAGCAAGAAGAAAAAAAAAAATTGAGTGAAAATTTCATTGAGATCCATCTAATATGTGACGAGGTGTTTCAGTCCAAAGAGAATTTCTGGTTCAATATACCAGATGAGTTTCTAAAATAACATTTTTAAAGGTTTATTTTATCTGACAATAAAATTTATTTGTGAGTCTTTTAATAAAGGTCAGTGTTTTGTGTTTGTTCGAAATGATTCCGTGTTCAGCGGTGGGTTCGGATCCGCCTTGAGTCGAGACTGCGGCACATTAAATGCTGGAACTGGCCGTGTGAGCCTGTTATTTACTTTGTACAAATCGACAGCCTCAAACAGAAACTCCGCTCTGACTGATGTTCTCATCTCGCCATGCTGCTCAGTGAAAGATGCCCACTCTATCACTGATCAGTGAAAAATTGTGGAGTGTTTTTGCGTAGATATGTTAACTCTCAGCAGGGCTTCGACTGACCTGGTGGAAATGTGGGCTTTCATTTTGAGGGCATATGTGCTGCTGCACTGTATTTCCTCAGCTTTTGAGAATGTAAATCATTCACAAACTGTTCCTCTGTTTTAGGAAGGAAAATGTCACACAGAGACGACGTGGCACTGTTCAGGACGAATGAAGCACAGGCTGAAACCAATCTGCCAATGAAATAGTTCTTTGTGGCATTTTGGCTGCGTGCGTAATCATACTTTGACTTCAGACTTTTGAGAATAATAATCAGCATATCATCTTGTAAGAAAATGTCAAACGCAGAGCAAAACAAATAAAAATGGACTAAAGAATAAATGTAATAATAGAGCATAATAGACTCCATGCATCACGGCTTGTTATGATGCCTGTTATCGGCATCCGTGGCATTCGTCATCATAGACAAATGCTCACAATGGCTGGCAACAGACATTAAGGAGATGGAAGCCAGTAGTGTGATGAAGAATGCGTTGTCCATATTTTTCTTGCAACCAAAACCCTGAAAGATTTGTTACACTTTCTGTGACCAATTAAACCCATTTGCATGTAAAAGCTGCGGCATATTTATGACTTCCTGTTTATAAATCTATTATGTATGTGTTTTACATGCTAATATCTCATTAGACTGACATGTTTTTCATAGAGGCAGTGAATTATCGTGGTTTTTTTTTTTTATATCAGTTACATATATCGGACAAAGAAAAAAGTTTTATGATGTGTGTGTGTGTTTTTTTTTTTTTTAGATTAATGTTCCCCCTACCTCTCAGTTATTGTCGACAGTACAGTAGATCACATCACAGGGAGAAGCACTGCAGATTAAAAATGTCAATTTCAGACGTCACACTCGGCTCTGTGATATACAGCCCAGAGTAGGAAACGCACACAGGAATTTGAGCAAGGATTCTTCACTCGGATGTTGCAGAGAAAACACCTGCTAGAGCCACATTCACTTGAGCACACACAGGACGTGACTGTCTTGACTCCTCGTGACACAACTATACACTCTAATCTCCGTTAGGGTTCACCCGGCGTGCTACATGCTTCAGTCTGAATAATGTTTCTCCATCCTCTGCCTCCTAAGCCACGCTGGCCTTTGACTTGTTTACACAGATTAAAGATGTGATGTTGAAACATGTGCTGGCTCAAACAGCGGCTCTGCCGAGGCGTAACAAATGTCAGCATGATGAAGGTGAGGACTCTAATGCTGTATTATCTCTGCTGCATTGGGAAGCAGGTGTGATGAATGTCCAGCAAAGACAGACACACATTTCTACCTGTCTCCACCTGTCTGTGGAGGGGGAGGGGGAAATCTATTTAGCTATGGGAGGAGGTGGGGGGGGGGGGGGGTGAGGCAAACCAATCTTAAGATGTTTGCTGGTTGACGGGGTGGAAGTGGTGAACGGACATGGCACAGTTTGGCCATGGGAGATTTCTGTCTGACACCGCCAGGGAGGATGGACAGGAGCAGGTCGAGAACAAAATAGGAAGGTCAGCACAGGACAGGCAGGTGTCACTTGATGTATTGTGGGTTAACAGCTTCAGAATGATGTTGCCATCGGCTTAGCCCACAACAGAGACATCAGTGAGACAAAGCTGAATTCCTCTGAATGCCTCTGATGTTATGCAACTGATTCTAGCAAATCCTGCCTTACCGAATTTCTATTGGGTAGATGGATGTCCAAGCTACAATATAACTATATTCTCTAAAATCAAGACAACAAATGATTCAGCAATTTACCCATTCATCTGGTTATTATGAAATAATATGACTTATGTCATATGGTAAAGAAATAAAAACAAAATATTGCCTCTAATATGTTTTTTTTTTATACCATATTTTTTGTCAACCTCAAAGTAGCTGAAGTGTTTTGTGATCTTATATTTGAGGTTTGGTTCTCTGGGTGAATGTGACTCCTGCACCTGATCTGGGCTGTGCTTTGAAGTCGTGACAGGAGACTCTGGCCAATAGAAAGTCTTTTTATCTGTGGCAGGTCCATGCTTAAAACAGTAAGCTGCATTTTGCTACTGTTTTCAGATTGGATGAGAAGGCTCAACATTTTGCCAGGGCTGAATGTGTTTTATGCCCATATTGGTCTGGTGGGAGGGGCTTAAAATATGGAGAGGAGAGCCGCCATCCAAATGGGTTTCTTGCCCACCTAATCAAAGTTAAGAACAGGAAGCTACCAGCAGCGATGCAGCAACCAGAGACCATTAAAAGTCAATGACATTCACCAACTACAGGCGAAATATCCGCTATGAATGCAAAGGGGGCAGGTTAAGCTTTTTGCAACTTTGAGGCAAGTGATTAAAGCGACCAATAACAGCACAGGATCCCACTGATACATGACTGGGTAGTAAATTCATTAGAGGGGTACCTAGGCAGCTGGAGCCTGTGAAGTAGATTACATTTTGTTTATGAATTGATTATTTTCATCTTGCTTTTACTGCAGCTACTGTAACGGCATTTATTGTAGTAGTATTTGCAGAAGTTATTTTGATCTTTTACAAATACCTCCGATAGTGACTGCTAGTCTTCAACCCGAGGAGCCATTATGTATGGATTCACACCAATTGGTGTACCTAATAGTGACATTATTCATTGCTGATTTATGCTGATGTTAGTTAGGGGTCATACACAAAAAGTGTAACCTCAGAGATAGAGAGAGAGAGAGAGAGAGGTGATGCCAGCATCTGAACAGGTAATCAAACCAGCAGCCTTCAGGTTATGATATTTCCCCAGTCGTACTGGTCTAACATTAGAAATATTGTTTGTTTTATTGCTTCAGCTAATGACAAGAAACTTTTACCACTCGCTAATAACGTGCGGTAAAACCGCAACTTGTCATTTTTACACTTAGATAAGTTTTTACTTTTAGATTGAGCCGTGTGTTTTTTACTTAGAGCCTCAAGTCACAAGAGCAGCAGTGTACCACTCATTGGTGGTTATTTAAATAGCAGTTAGGATAAACCTATTACTTTATGCTTAAAATAATAGCTTAGTTGCTATAATCTCAATCTCTCCCTTATATTAGCCATGCTGTAGTGGCCGTGTGCTCTCTTTCTTTGCAGAGCTGTCTAATATCTTTGTTCTTCTCACTGGGTTTTAGCCTCCTGACCCCTACAAGGATTTGTGACGCTTTGAAAATGCCTTTGCTCCAAACTGCCAAAGGTCATGTTTCAAATAGCAGCCGAAGGCAGGTTATACCGGGCGTTTGAACAAGTGATAAACGCTGTTGTTTTTCTCTTAAGGATAATAAAATGAATAATCAGTTTCCATCAGTGGAGTAATAAACGGTAAATCCCATCATGTATCAGTACACAGCTAATGTTTTACTCTTACTCAAAAGTCATCAATCACAAAGGCCTCATGAGTCAAGTCAGTCAACAACAGCTTCTCAGCCTCTTCAGATTCAGATCATGAATCACAGCGTTATCAGCAGTGAATGGTGGTGAAGCTTCCTTTGTATCAGATCATACTGGTGTCATATTCCTGTGGAAAACAGGCTCTGGTTTCAACATGTAAAATAATTATAAAGTAACACACTGACCTTTTCTCTGACCCTTTTTTAAAGGCTGCTCTGCTGGCAGGCTCTAATTAACATTAGCCTCCAGAAGCTGACTGCTGTCTTCTGGGAAGCGGCGAACAATCCTGGCCAGGCTGTAGTCCTGTAAAACACAGCAAAAGGCCATCAGTTCATCTGTTCATCCCCCACCCCTCCTCGTTTCCTACTCCCCACTCCTCTTACCACCACCACCTCCTCCTCTTCCTCATCTCCCACTCAAGGGAAAGAAACAGCTGGAAAAGATGCTCATATATGTTGCTTTCTACGTGCTGTTGCATTTAATCTTTTCACTTTGTGTTTGCTGTTGTGTAGCTGACCGGCAGGTCAAAGCAGGCACGTGGGTTCTGTTGCAATGAACAACATGCTGATCATTTTGATGATTTTGCAGCCTGACAAGTAATAAATGGGTAAAATGTGACACAATCCTGAGCAGGATTTATAACCTTTTGGACGGTAGATGTCTTAGAAAATGTCAGTTTGGAAAGTCGTTTTTGGCGCCTGTTGCTCCCATAAAAACCAACACCGGCAACAATCTTGGAGCACAAACGCTCCAGAAACTTAAAGGTTTTATCACCTTCACTCCCCAGATTGGTAGATTCTTAAAGAGGTTTATTTTACTCACCACAAGCAGTACCCTTCAGCTCATGAAACAGCAGTATAATACATATTTCTTGAACCTTTCCAGAGCTTGAAATCATGGCTAGAATGATGTAATAGTGATGTCATCAGGGTCCACTGAGGCTTGGATGTGAATTCTTCCGTTAACGAAAGGTGTGGGAACAAAATGGTGATGCGTTTAGGCAATCATTTTAAAATCTGTGTTCAGCTTTATGGAGGAAGAATTCCAAATAGCTTAATGCACCGTTTTATGTCTCATATGGTGTGTTATGTGTAGGATGCCGATGCGAAATGAAGCAACAATATGCAACACGCCCAGTGTTTGTCCCTTTCTAGGCCGTGCTGCTAGCAGAGCAGGAACTCAATTAAAGCTCAAACACCGAGAAAATGTTTAAAGTTAATGTTTTCTTTATGCATTTTTGCAATTTGTTTATAATGAATGCCCAGAAGTGCAGCCAAAACTAGCAGCACCAGAAATCAATGAATGCACTCCACTCCTTTTTCTCCCTGTGAAGTTTTCTGTCCTTTATCTCAGAAGCACCTGATTCAGCAGCACAATGCTGGAACATGGCCCTTTTCAACTTGTTGTCCTGATATTACCAATCATATGACAGTTCTGGATGACATCATATAAGTGCCTTTTTGTGTGCTGTATTTACTTGGGCATCAGTTAACCCTTGCTCGTGCTGCACTCTCAATATTGATTTTTTTGTTGTTTTTTTTTCTCAGCTCTGAAGCTGTCTGCTAAATCCTCATTTACTTCTCCAAAAAAAAAAGATTTTCTGGCATTTTTTTACTTCTAGTTCAGAGTGTGTTTTCTAATCTGTGACTGGTTCAGATTTTTCAGTCAAGGTCAAACCACTTCTGCTCCTGAAAGCTCAAGGCTTACAGTTTCCCCTCATTCTCCATGATAAATTCAGGTAGCATGAGAATACCTAGTGAAAACGATTCCCCATTCCTTCTGCGATTCGTGTAGTGCCGACAAGTACTCCCCACGCACCTGCCATTTTTCACTGAAAAAAATCAATCAGCTGCATCTGGGGGCTCGTTTTCATCATCACTTCATTGACTTTCTCCCCAGCTAAATTTTCTTTACAACTACCTAGTGATAGTGCTGGAGGCCAGGGAGATCATAGCACGTCTTAATGAGCTTGTGTGTGCAAGCATTGCTTTTTCCTTTAGCCTTGTTAGCTGACATTTAGTGAAGGTGCTCATGTTGCTGACAAAAGCATTCCCACTAATGCTTTTGCAAGGTGAGGCACGTATGGCTCTTTGTTTGATCTTGACAGCTCGGAGGCATGATCATCACACAATCGGTCAGAAGAGCAAACCGGGTGATACAAAAGCACCGCGCCAGGATTTTGTGTTGATTTAGCAATTTTATGGTTTACATTAAAGGGGCATGCTTCTGGTAGAAAAGATAAAGCTGCAAAGATTTTTTTGCTTTATTTAATTTACAGATGGGTGAAAACTTTCAGGAAAAACCTATAGAAAGTGTTGATTTTCCCATGCCATGCCTCAGCATGCTCTGGTATTGATCATACATGTTTCTGGAGCTCTGCTAAGGTCTCACAGGTGTTTACTGGACTGAGCTCTGGTGACTGTGAAGGCCACGGCATATGACTAACATCATTACCATCCTCATCAAATCATTCAGTGACCTCTGCGCCCTATGGATGGGGGCAGTGACATCCTCGACGAGGCCGCTGCTATCAGAATTGAAATTTTTTCATCATGGGATAAAGGTGATCACTCAAAACAACTTTGTATTGATTTGCGGTGACCCTTTCGCCCTAAGGGGACAAATGCCAGCAAAATGTCTGCTGCAGTATAACAGAGCCACGGGACTTCTTAACATATAGGTCAAGGGTTCAGGTCTTTTCTGGCTTATAATTGATACAGTTGCATTAATAAATTTTTGCACATATAATCTTGTATAGTTTTTAGTTTGGTTAGGGTCGTTTCACTCCTGTAAATAATTAGAAATGTTGAAGGTTCTGTCAAAGTTCTTCTACACTGATTCAGGAATCGATGGGCTAATGAAAAAGTCTTTAGCCACCCTGTATTTCTTTATATTTTGCTGGGAAATGGGAAATAGTTACAGCAAGTTATTGAAACATGTGCAAACATATGTGGAAATACAGTATATAAGGGAAAACAGAGCTTGAAAGTCAATATTTGGTATGACCACCTTTATTCTTCAACACAGCCTGATCCCTGTTAGGCAAGCTTTCTCATAATTTTTTTAAGTAGTCTTCAGGAATAGTTCTCATGGGTTTTTTGTTTTTTAAAGGGGATTCCAAACCTCTTCTTTGGATGTTGGCTGCCTTTTTTCTCTTTTCTGTCAAGATGATCCCCACACTGCTTCAATGAAGCTAAGGTCCGGGCTCTGGGGAGGCCAGTCCATGACTGATAGTGTTCCACTGTCTGCTTTTCTATCTTCTGCATTTTTGGGAGATTCAACAAAATAAACTGAAACATGTCAATATATATGTCACTTTCTATGAGGCAGTGGGCACTCATAGAAAGTGACATGCAACAATGTAACGATAAAATTAATTTGTAAGCTTTGCTGATATTTCTTACCTTCTCTACCAAATGACTTTATCTTGGTTCCTAAAGTAAACACCGATTCATCCAGCAACTGCACAGTGCAGAGTAGCCCTGTTCAGTCTTGCAATCAAGATAATTGCAGGAAGTATGAATGTTTCACTGTAGGTCTCGCATTTTTTTTTTTTTTTTTTTTTGTATTTGAAGATTTGTGCAGTGTTAACTGGGCCGTGAAAGCAGAGAATTTCCCTTTTTGAGTACATCTATATTTGGGAGGCAGCTTTGGTTTTCTAACAATCCCCCATCTCGAGTCAGCTCCATCCTTACAGCCGTTCAGGTCTTCCGTGCTTTTCAGTGCTGACCTTACTCCCAGTATGTGTGATGTGATCCAACATGACATCGAGTGTGTCTCCTCGACCATCGAATGGCTCTTAGTGCTGTGTGCCAGAAGAGGCCCAGCTCTCTGGTTCCCTCCGCTGTCTACAGGGAACCAACTGATTGTCTCTTCTTTTCAAATGGAGCTTAGGTTTTTCTCTGTGGCAGCAAGTGTCCCTACAGAGCTGCTACTCAGCTACTCAGGTATGTGGAAAGGTGTGAATGAATGCCACTGTGGGAAACAAACACATGTCGCACCACCCCACCCCCCAAATGCTCTCAAATGACTGTGCACAGTTGTGTTAGACTTGTGATTATGCTACCTTTACCTGTCAGGGTTTGCAGCAGACTTTGTGTTCTTTTAAGGACTTCCACACAGTTTAGCAGCTGTGTCTTTTGTTTCTGCAGCAGCATTAGTTCACCACACCACACACACATTATTTTCAAAGCCCAGTCCCTACCAGAAGCACGATTTCACAATAAGAGCCACACAAATGAATACAATATTAC
Source organism: Cichlasoma orientale (assembly GCA_034780415.1). Lineage (NCBI taxonomy): Eukaryota > Metazoa > Chordata > Actinopteri > Cichliformes > Cichlidae > Cichlasoma > Cichlasoma orientale. The sequence continues at coordinate 387,399 of JAVDPK010002676.1, read as the reverse complement.
AACTGAATAAAACTGCTTACAGAAGCATGTTAAAACAATTTACAGGAGATTCTAGGATTTATATAAAATTGTATCTTTGGTTATACTAGTTATTAATAGATAAATCTTTTGTGTATTATCATAACATGACATTTTTTCCATTTCAAATAAACACATTTATTCCTGCTTTTGTGAAGAATGTCTGTCATGAAGAATGTCATGAAGAAAAGGGTAAAACGCTTGGATTAGATGCAGTAACTGTAAAAAAAAATATATAGAGATATATATTTTATTAAATATTCATTAAATTATTACAAAAAATTATTATAGAAATGTATATATTGTGATTTTTCCCAACCTTTTGCCCCATGAAAGCTGAAATAGGTTCTGGCCCCCTTGCAACCCTGAACTGGACGAGCAAATGAACGAATGGATTTGTGGATATATTTTGATTTCATAGTATTGCAAAAGTCGCACTGAGCATGTTTTCTCCAGGACATGTGGTCTATTCTGTAAATGGTAAATAGACTGTTAGATATTGCTTTTCTACTCTGAGTACAGTCACCCATTCACACACTCAGTCATACAGTGCTGTACTCTGAGCCTTTTAGCAATTTCTAACTTTCATGCACTCCAATGAATGCAATCAGGGGTTCAGTATCTTACCCAAGTACAAGCAGACAGGAAGAGCCAGGGATTGAGCCGACCTTCTGATGGGTGGGTGACCCACTCTACCTCCCGAGTCACAGCCGCCCCCTAAAAATATCCCTGAGACATTTCTCAAATCACAGTCTGACTTTGAGTAACAAAAGCAAATACATACACCAACACAAAGAGAAAGAGGAGAGTGTGCTGCAATAGAAGAAATCGACTATAACAGCGAGATGAAAGAAGATATATTTTAAGAACTGAACACCGTTTATCCAATTGAGGGGCAGAGGCTGGAGACCAGCTGTCGTAGGGCGAGAGGCAGGCTCCACCCTGGACAGGTCATCGGTGTACCGCAGGGCTAACACAGAGAGACAGACGACCATTCATGCTCACATTCACACCTGCGGCCAATTTTAGTGTCACTAATTAAGCCATCAATATTAAATTATTACAGGTTTCCAGTATGGATTGGACAGTGACAGTTAGTAATGGGTTCTTCTTTTTTTGCTCTGTAATCGAGATGGACAAACAGCTTAAAGGTGCATTTCCGGCACCTTCTAGCATTTGTAGTGCCTAACATACTACCAGGTACTCGCAAAAAAGGGGAAAATAGGAAATAATTACATTTAATGGCTTAAAATTTTAAACTCATGACCTAGCATGTAACATGACTCCTCTGAGAAAGGAACACTGAAGGTCACCATAACACAGTATGCTCAGTCATCTCTGAAGGCTCCGGCATGTGTTGAAGAATCTGAATGTCCAGATATCCTAAACTGCATGATTATGGCCTCACCCCATGGGATGTGAACTGTGTTAATGGAAATCAATGGTATCAGTGGCATTTCAAATGTGGCTTGATGAGATATTTGAAGTTACTGGGAGAAATACATTGATTGTGTGAATCCTGGATAATTCTTCTCAAAGGTAGAGGTTTGGTGACCTTTAGGTCACCTTCATCCAAACATCATTAAACTCAAGTCCCAGCTTTAAATATTACTACAGGGAAATCCAAGCAAGAGATTTGGAGGACCAGTGTCCCGGGGTTAATAACAGGTAAATAACCATCAGGAGCAAGACAAAACATCAGGCCAGGATCCTTAAAATGCTAGTCTGTGATAGCACCAGTTTAAGTACAGATCCTAAATTGACGTTATGTGGGTGTTGGATGTGTTTTAGAAGGTCCCCCGTGAGATTTGCGGTGAGAAATGTTCTTTGCCGAAGGAAAGGTAGAGAGAAAATGCATTCCTACTTCTTTGCTCCATGATACACAGTTCAAAGGTGAGCTGCCAGCCTGCTCATCTCACTTTCTCATTATTTTAGAACAAACAGCATTCTTGCTATGTCAGAACACAAAAATAAAACATCTCTTGCTTCCTTTAGGTTTGTAAAACCAGTGATCTGCATGCATGTGATGCAAACACTCGTTTGGTCTTTCTCGGCAAATAAATGACACAAAATCAACTGAGACCAAGCGCGAGCCTAATGCCCATTTCCACCTGTTTATTTTTCAAATGTATATTTCCTAAAGGCATGCTTTCTATTTGCATTCTCAGACACAAGTATTACAAGTGAATGTAGGGGAGTCTCATACATATAACTGCAATTATTCTGTTTGTTTTGCTCAGATAAAGCCTTAAGTTATTTAAATGTAAATATGGTGATGTCTTATTATATTTGCAGTCATTCATAATTATTTAAAAACAGCTCTTATCAGCAGATTACAGGCTGTGAAGGAGATAACTCATGATAACAATAAAAAGGGGCATTAATGGATTTCATTAGCTTAATGTGCATTTTGCTTGACTGCATACTGAAAGTATGTCAGCATGAATCCTCAGTCCTCTCTCATTGACAGGCCATGAAAGCATTAACGTCAGGCTTGTTGAGACCGCTTTGATAGAAAAATTATGTAGTGGCTTCATGTTCTTTAGATAGTCTTTGTCATTAAATGAGGACATTGTTCCATAGGACAAAGAGAACAAAGTCAAAAAGAAACAGCAGACAGAACAGAAAGCTGCCCATTTGGCAGACAGACGGTTTCTGCAGCTCCCAGCAGCTCTCTGTGGACTCTGCTTTTGACAGTCAGGGATAAGTGGCCATTAAAATCCCATGATCACTTAATACACCTGTCATTAGCTATCAACTGTGCATTAACACTCCAAGCTGGGACTTACTACAGAGGAAGAAATAGTCGTGCCTCAATTAAAAAATAATAAAAAAAAAAAATCATCCTAAATTTGTCAGTTTGTGTGTATATTACTCTGCACTGTTAAGTGCTCTCAGGAAGGTTAATTGATTAGTGTGTCAAGTGACTATATATGTTATATTTTTAGCTTCTATCATATGCAAACACAGATCTGTTTTAATATTAAAAAAGGGCACTAAATACCCTAAACAAAGTCGTTTAGCACTGATCTCAATGCAAATCTTCTCGCTGCTACAACACCACTGTTTGATAGTGGTAATTTTAAATGAATCTAACCTTCACTTTACCAAGCAAGACTGCCGTTTTTGCAGAGCGGCAGGAGACACACGTGGAAACCCGAAAGTGAGAAGGGGAAGTAGCTTAATTTTGACGTTTACATTGTTTGCTGCTGCCTTCCAAAATAAGCTCCCACAATTTGCCTTCCAAAAATTACTAATATGAGCCTCCTGTGAGCGAAAACGTGTAGCAAATATGTTATGACATTTTGCAAATATGTTTGTAAATATCACATCTTTGCCATTTATGCTCTCGTTCTGCTGCTGCTGCTGCTCCTTTTCAGGCATCATCGTGCACCAGATGAGGCTAAACATGGGATTTTGGTAACCAAGAACATGGAGACGATTCTGGTATTGTTAATGTTGTCAAGGAGTCTATTTTAATCAGAGCAATGAAGCCAAAACCCTAACTAAACAGTGATTGGAAAGAAAACTTAAAAATGAAAACTAATAAAGAGCTAAAGGACCCACACAGGAGCTGAACCTTTGTTTCCTGGATGAAAGTCTCGTCTCTCGTGTAATGACCGTGACACAGGAAAATGTGATTCTTTAGGACACAGTGTTGAATGCAGTAGAACTAACTTTACTGCTGGAATATCAGACACGAGCAACCCCCGGATTCAACGCCCCATGCTTCGAACACCCTATTCATCCTCCTTAGCTTCCCTCCTATGATGCATTGCAGCTGAGTAAATACTTTTATCTCTGTTGCATTAAAGCATTTGAATGGTCCGTGTTTTCATTTTTCTACAGTCTTAGCCTTAAGGTGTTTTTAATCTTTCCAGCTTTGTACGCCTTGTGTTCAGAGAATCCTGATGACTCTGTGTTCAGAACTCAGCTCGCCTGATTCTGGCGTTTAGATTACACAGACAAGTCATCAGTGTAAACAGAACCAGTTCCGACTTCAGCTTTCCCAAATCCCGGACATTTCTGTTTTAATTGCGGTTTCGTCTGTAAGCACAGTTGCTGCCAAAACGATGTTTTCTGCCATTTTACAGGAGAAAAAAAATAAACGACCCAAAATGGACAACAAAGCTGGGACCAAGGCCAGTCAATGAAATGTTATCATTAATAGAGTCATTAAAAGAATAGCAAGCTGTCTATGTATAAATGGATTTTCTGGTAATTGTTTTTGTTGCCTGAGGCTTGGGATGTGGATTTGTTTTGTTGGTCTGTTTGTTTCTTTCAGTATCATAGCTAAGGGTCACCCATTTCCTGCATGAATATGCTATTTGAAAAGGGTAAGTGCCAGGCCATTTTAATTAGGTCCAAATAGCCAAAACAGGACATTTTTCCTGCCAACATTTCCTGCAGATAGAAGAAGAGTCACAAATTGAGATGCAAAATTGGACCGCTCATTTAACTGCCTTCTCTACCTTCTACTAAGTCATATCAGTGGTAACAAGACAAAGATTGTTGAAACAAGTTGTACAATTTCGTACCATCCAGCTTAAATTGACAAGGAAAAAAAGAAAACGGGCAAACAGCTTTTCTCAATCATGATAAATGGCATGGCAGAAATGGTCTGACACTAGTCTTGCAATGTCCCTTTAAGCATGAGAAAATTGTGAAGAAAAATTAATGGTTAGCGCAAAGACGTCTTTGATGCCCTGTTGGCAAAGGATTCGTATCGCCAGGAAACTTCATGTGATTTGGAAACTGTCACCACAGTTTGTGTTGTGCACTCTGTGTTTTACTTGAATTTACTGACATCTTCCGTTGCCTGCGACAGACCTAACATTATTATAAATAGACTGTCACATAATAAGAGTTGAGCCGGTTGAAAAACAGCCTGTGCTGCAATGCATCTCATCCATCTCATCATCTTTTAAGATTAGAGATTTTTGAGACGGATCTGAATCTCTCCTGAATTTGCACCCAAAATGCTGTCCAAACTTTCATTTATGAATGCCAACACAGCCCTCATAACTCATGTAGCAAAGATGCAGGGGGAAAAAAAGCTGTTGTGGGATTTTTGCTAATAAATTACATAGCTGGCAGATTCACATGAGATTGCGGACGGCATGTGCCTTTATTACAAATTGCTAGAGTTCTCAATCGAGTAGGGCTTTAGAATGCAAAAGAAAGCAAAAATTTCGTTTTCCCACAGATGAATTTTCTATGAGATGAATGCAAAGGAGCTGCGGGGTTACTGGATGCTGAGTTTTCCAAATAGGTGAACAATGTAATGTCTCTCTCCATTTGTAGCCATCAAGGCTCCTGTTATTATTCGGAGCCCTCCAGAAAAGTTTGCTGAAACCAAGGCTGAAACCTAAATAGTTGCTGTTAGGCCAAGTGGAAACTATCATCAAAAGATTTTGAGAACCGTGTTCTTTTCATGCCTCCTGAAGGCAGGTCAGTTGTTTTGTGCTATTTTGTTGTGCAGATGAGCTTGCTGTAGGCCTGCAGTAGTAGCTGCCCCTGTGAACCACATATATGAGATAAATTGTGGTGAGATGCTTTTAGACAAATATGAATATCCATGTTTGAGTTAGCTAAAATTCAAGCCCATGTGGGATTTTTTTTTTTTTTTTTTTTTTGGTTTCTTTCCTGCCTGAGGGTAGCTGACAGCTGTTTGGTTTGCCAAGAGTGTTGTCAGATAGCAGGCCAGTGAGTTCCAGCGTTTCTTCGTTGACTTTTTTCCCTCATTGCAGTTTCACCAAAATAAATATGAAAACGGGGGTTTTCAATGCTCAGTCCCACAGGAGCAGAACTGGCGGCGTCTGGCTCTCTGTGGTCGTCACAAAGCCGCACGACAGGGAGCGTGGGAGGTACGGCATGTGCCTGTGGCAGCACTGGCTCTTAATGTTGCTGCAGTTAGCTCGCCTTCCCTCTCCCCCTTCACCCCAGCAAATCCCCACCACCACCTAGCACTGAGTGATGTCAGACAGTCAGGAATGCTGGATGCTGAAGGAGAGCGCAACGGCAGCAGGCGGCAGAGATAAGGTCCCCCATACCTCCACAGATTAAACAGCAGGATTAACCTCTCTACTCCACCACTGCCACCACGATGTCTTTCACCCCCTTATCTACCCCCACCTCCTCCTTTTCTCCTCCAACATTTGCCACCATACATTTGTACAGTTGTCATGATGTGGGAAATTGCTTTTTAACCCTATGTGGCTTCACTCTGTCCTTGCCAATTGAAACATAAGAAAATGGAGCAGGCCCTGCCAGGGAAAAAAAAACATTATTGTTTTGCACCCAAAAAGCTTTCTGGTCTCGTCCCATGCCGGACATGAAATAGTTTGTCTGCGGGAATATGGAGAAAAGGAAGAATCTGCTGAAAATGTCACACATTGCAGCAATTTTGTCAATTTTTGTCAGTTTCTATGTCTTTCCTCTGAGCCAGACTTAATAACTTGAAGATTCAATTGCTGCATTTGACTTATCATGTTCAAAGGAGTAAGGAAAGCACCAATAAATAGTCCAGCAGATAATGTCCTCAGCAGTGGCACCCTGAAGCCACACTACAGAAACGATTTGCAGATATTTATTTCATGCTCCAGTGTTCAGGGCTCCAGCCACATTTCTCACAATGCATGTCCGGTTCTCAAGCTTTACGGTTATTGGATAGCAATCAAAAAGTGTATATGTTTAACGAGTTCACTAAAATGGAATGGTGTATATTTACATAAATTGTACGTCATAGTATTGCTTCACTCAGTATCCACTCAGAAGTCAGTGCATTTCAACTATCTTTGCCCATGGCTTTTACTTCAGCTATATAAATCTACATTTGGAATACCAACACTTTTCTTATTCTTACACAAGTTATTATATTTTCTGATCTAATCCATTTTCTTTGTTTGTCCCAGTTTAGCCTATGGGAGCAGGCTTGAGCTATTCAAAGGGAGATCAGATAGTTGGTATTCCCTGCATTTTGCATGAATATTTTGTCAAAAATATAAATGAACATTCATAACTTGATATGTTAAAGTCTTTTGTACCTCCAGACTTTTGTTTGGCTGCCAGCGACTATCGCTGGGCATATCAGATCTTCATTTTGGTTTGGACTAAGAAAGATGGGGAACTGTAGATCCCCAGCTCTCCAAACCAGCCAATTAGCATAGCATCCCCCTGCGTTAGGTACCTGCGATAAGAGGGCTAGTGACCGAGTGAGCTATGACATTCCATTGATCCAGAAAATTGCTGCGGAGCCAGGCTTGAAATTAGTTTAAATTGCTGAATCAAAAAATGTTATCCTGGATTCTGGCAAGGCCAGCGTAAACCTCATGCCTCTAATCCCCAGACTGATGTGAAAAGTTGTCAGGGATCGTGTCACCCACCACCACGATTGATGGGGGACTTTGGATTACGCGTGACAGAGAGAGACACATGCAAGCAACTGGGATTTGACTTGGATGGCACTTATGGCTACCAGGGTCGTGACTTGGTTCCAAATCTGCAGGCTTTGGGAATTTCCAGTGTGATCTAACACTGGCTTTGTGCTTTTCAATTCAATTACACGCCATCTCTTTACTCTGTGACAATGTCAGATCTCAAGCTCTTTTAAATGCGAGTTGAGTCATAAATCTAAGCTTTGACGCTCGGTTCAAGGATTGGTGGGGGGATAATTTACCATCAGTCAGGTGCTTCATTTTATCCTCTTCGGATACTCTTAAAATAGCAACAAACAGCCGCGTTGGAGTTGTAGACTGATGTAAGGAGGGAGCAGGCAGGAATATGTCAACTCTAAACAGCTTTAATGTGGAATAACTTCTGGTAAGAGGATCACTGAAGCAAACACAGAAGTGGATTAAAGTCGAATATATTCTGTTGTGAGTATAATCACTAGTCAGTTAAAAGCAGTGTGTTACTCAGAATAGCGGTGATGTGAATTGTAGATGACATTTTTGCTACTTGGACAAGTAAATAGGCAACGATTGCTCACAATGGCAAACACAGCAGCATGTCAAACTTAGACTGAAGTAGTAATTTGAACTTTGAAGAACTCACCTGCACTCTGGTTAGCACATCATATGTTTTACACACTAATTAAACAGGCAATAGACACAGTCTTCTTAAATAATTTGAGCTTACTGCTTGACTGCAGCGTGCTGCTGCTGCTGCTGCTGCTCAGGTGTGCTTAGACTGCTCACTAATAAACAGCTGAAATATGATTTTAGCACCACTGCATAGCGGTCTGCTACAGTCAGATGCAGCAGATGCTGTTTTAATCAGTTTTTACAGTGAAAAATGTGGAGCCGTACCGCTGGAAAAAGCTACAGCCGCTGTGCTTCCTCCGCTGGCGTGTCTTCTTCCATTCTTTGCCACAATTGAGTTGTTGTGTATTCAGTCTCACAGTTAAAGAAATTTACCCATCTTCACCACTTAGTTTGGAAAATGTCAACCGCCGAAGAAAAAGGCATTTTATCTGCCAGTTTGACAGGGCAATCTTTGCACCACCCGTGTTTTGTTTTTTGGGTTGTTTTTTTTTTTAAGGTTTGTTTATCACATCCCACGATGTCAGCAAATATAAAACTGGTCTCTTTTTTACTTTCTCTTTTTGACTTATGTGGAAAAAAGTTAAACTCTAAGTGGGCGAAGCTTTAAGTATCGTACATAATCCCTTTTGCTTCTGACAGGAATAAGAAATTTGCGCTAAAGACCACTCAACTGAGTTTTAAGTTAGTGTGTGAAAATCCAACAGGATAAGAGAATGCCCCACTGGATACTCCAGGATTAGTATATCTATTGATTTGTGTCATCATGAGGAACACAGAGTATATTACGAGCACATTAGAAGACAGTATCTCCCCACATTAAAATGTGAAGCAAAGGGAACGATACAGGGGGACTTCAAACGGCTGCTTAGAAGCTTACTGATTTGCTGAGTGTGTTTCTTCCCAACAGGTAAGTAGTAATATGCTCTCATTAGAACTCACAGCCGCAAGAGAAGAAAACAAAACCTCTTCTCTACTAGGAATAGCTGTGGAGTTCAAGCTCAAGACAGCAAAAAGTGATCTAACTGAGAAAGAAAGAAAAAAAAACAGTATATAGGATGAAGAAGAGGCCGGCATTGCAGTGGCTATTGCTCTACCTGAGCAATCGCCAGTGATTTGTCTGCTTATGGTCTCCCACTGGGGAGCGAAAAACTACAAGGCCTGACGGCGTGTTGACGCTGCAATGTGTTAAACCCATCATGCATGTCACATCAGTACAGAGGCTAAGGTGGTGCAAATATAGCCAACTATAGCATAGTCAGTATGTTATCATTGGCTATAAAGCTAAACAATGTCTGTGCTCATCCATGCTGCAGCTTAAAGCTCTTTATTTTAATTCAGTTCGGGTCACTTTTATTCATGTGGTACAGGCATGAGTACCAGATTAAATGGAAAGTGACTAACCTTGAATGTCTTTGAGTTGTTTGCATTTTAAAAGCTTGAAGGAAGAAACGACAAGCAGCCCCTACTAAATGGAGATTTACAGATCTTTAATTTGTATTCTTGCATACTCACTTTTATTAAGGTTGCGCACACACAGACACACGTGGTAGTGGTAACAGGTGGTAGGTAAAATTGTTAGTTAATTAACTGAGAAAATGAACCATAGTGTGTTAATATATGATCTGTTTACACTAAATGGTATCAAACAAATATGGAATACTGCAGAGTTGACACGTCTAACCTGGCACTTGATCAGAAAGTTGAAGTGAAGTAAGCTGGAGTGTTTTTTTTTCTGTAGCCAAAACACAATAAACTGTAAATTACTAAACATTATGTAAATAAATTAGCCAAATTTTCCATGCTTGGATATTTCTTTCTCAATCTGAAATGCATGAAAATCACTACTGAAACATTCTTATGAATTTTCTATGAATACATACATCAGCCACAACATTAAAACCACTGACATGTGAAATAAACAGCCTCGATTATATAGTTACAGTGCAGTGTTCTGCTGGGAAACTTTGGGTCCTGTCACCCATTGGATGTCACCTCAACATGTGCCAGCCGACTAAAACACTGTCTCAGCCCAAGCGCACACCCTGATGGCAGAGGCACCACCACAGGGAGCAACCTCCCTAGCAGAACAATGCACCTCCTCTGTTCTAGAACGTCTCAGAGAACATGACAAAGAGCCCAAGGCACTGACCCAGACACCCAGGTCCCCAGATCCCAGTCTCATTGAGCATCTTCGGGATGCGACGGAAGAAGCCTGATCCCCTAGACCCAGGGGATCGCAATAGCTGAGAACATCCCCAGAGGTCTCAAATCATACCTCAAAGGGGTCAGAGCTGTTCTGGTGGCATGAGGGGGCCTTGTTGAGGCTGATTGGTGTACTGTAGGGAAACAGATGCCCATATACGGAATATATAGAAGTTACTGAGATGTTAGCAGATCATTATAAAACTACTGTTTACACAGAACACAGATTTAATGCACAAAGTGTATAATGGCATATTTTATTTATTTTGTGGATTTTTTTTCACCATTGACTTTCTGGGGTAGTAAAAAAATCTGAACCCAAATATCTTCTTTTTATCAGCTCTGTCTTAAATAATGAAACCTACTTTGGGCATGATTAAAAGACAAGGAGTTAAGAATAGCTCTCTGGTGCTTGTCCCATACAGAGCTTTGCAGAAGATCAAGTGAGGATTGTGCATATAGGCAGATTATTCCATAGTAAGGTCAGTCATAATGACAATAGGAAAAAAGCATACCTTTTAGTTTCATTCAGCCAAGCTGCTCCATCGTTAAATAGTTGCTGTGCAAGGACCTCCTGGGAAATTAAAAACATATTGTGCCACAATTTCCCTGTGACTCAGAACATCCCTCGGGAGAGAACTTTTAAAATTTCTAATAAAGGAGACTTCAAATTACAGAGAGGGGACCTGGCATTAATTAAACTGGGGATTTCAGTAGGGTCAACCTCTCATATTTATCTGTTTATATCCATGGTTTGGTGCTCTGTGAAGACTGTTTGGTGTATTGAGGTCACAGCTCATGGGCAAAACAAACATGTGGATGTTGTCACACATGATACAGAGGTGATTTATGTGTTACAATAACCTAAAACCACGAGGTCATAAAAATATGTTGCTGGTCGATCAGAAAGATCCGACAAAGTTGGCTGTTCATGTATTGTACTTCTTACCCAGGGTCCATTCACTGTCTAAAACTCTGCTGTTTGCGCCATAATTATCAGATTTTAATGTCATCACCTCATTTGTCAGATTAACCTTTTAAGAAGGTGTGCAGTGAAAGTCGTTTTGATGAGGCTTGCAACATGCATCGGTGTGAATCTGCCTTTATTTCTGCTGCGCCGCTGATCACTCATCAGCTACCCGCAGCCTCACACAGCATTACTTTTGTGTCCTTCTGCTGAAGATTTGCAGACTAAACTTGTGGCTATTGTTGTTTGCAGCCTTGACCTAACTGGCTGAATTTCAGGCTGGCTGGCAATATGCGAGGAATATAAGATGTTGTTTTTCTCTGTGTGTTGCGGGTCCCTCTGAAGCAGAGCTGTGGTCATGCATGAATAATAATATACTTAACTGTTTCAAGAATACCTTCAGGTTTTTGTCCCATAGCTGCTTAAACACAGCCATGTCAGACAGATTGCTGAAGTCTGATGATGTAAAATGAAGTAAAGCCAAACTGATGGCGACTGGTGGTGACATTTATGGTTCCACATGATTTAGGTGATTTACTTTCCTGAGGACTAAATTTCCTTGAAAGCACCAAAACTAAAGACTGAGGCTGAGAGATTATTTGTCAGTAATTATGACCTTCAGAGGTTAAATCCTATCACATAGCAAATCCCTGACCTTTCCTTTAACAATGAACATCTCTCAGCTTAAGAGTTTCATGCTCTCTAAATGAGAGCATTGATATTGGGCATTTCGGGGGGGAAAAAAATACCCTGATTTACATTCGGTGACATTTTTAGAGCATTTCTAATCAGTATTTTCATATTTACAATGGAACAAATAAATGTCTGTAAAGTGAAAGGTGGCATTTGTGGTGACAAATCCAGTGAGCATTATCGCCGGGCTGTGCAGGTGCTCTCAGCCCCATTTGCTGCTGTTATCTCTCTATTTTGGTTTTATTCCCAACAACTTGACTTTTGGTTCATTCTCACTGCTCCCATCAGTGCTTCCTTGTTTCCAGCCACAGCAGGCAACAGAAAATGACATAATATAATCTATAATAACAAGTGACCTGCCGAAGGGACAGATACTTCCCTCAGGAGCTGGCAGATAGTAAAGCAGAGCTAAAAGAGATATTGCCCTTAATTAAACAAAACAATACCAAAAAAAATGCCCCATTTCTGCCGGATAGGTCAATTCCTGAAACCAAGACCAAAATGGACATCCGCGGTCTCCTGTGGCGATTCTTCCCATTCTGTAAATTCTTTTTTTCCAATGAACATCTGACCGTGATCTGACCATCTGACTGTTACCGCTGTTCTCACATTACATTGCTAATAGATTCATAATAGGACCTTGAAGAGAAAAGAGTTTTTGGTGCAACAGCTTAGTACTTGAATGTAAATACACACACACACGCACACACTCACGCGCACAGAATTAGAATAATGTGACACACATCAGCAGCTTTATCAGAAGCTTCTAGCTTCTGGTGTGTTATCCAACCTCTGCAGAGAACTGTACAGTTTACTTAGCATCTTTTAAGAACTGTTTTTAAAACACCTTTTATGTTGCTGTAAAAAGGATATGTGTAATATAGACTGAAAAGTGAAAAGGCCTCAGTCACGCTAACAGATTGACGTCACCTTTAGTTTACATGTTATACACAAACTTGTCTGCAAACACTCACCAAGCGGTAGTGAAACTTGAAATAGTGCGAAGCAGGCAGGAAACTGAGATGATTTGCCTTCAAATTAAAAGTTGTGCCTTTTGAAACGTGTTGGCTGCAGCGGTAAGGCACAAGTTTTACTTTGAAGGCAAATGGTGTGGCTTTCCTGTCTGTGTTGCACAGTTTCATTGCCACACTGTGAGCAGTTGGTGAGTGGTTGCGGACAAGTTGGTGTCTTCCATGCAAACTGCAGGCTATCACAGCAGTCTGCTTGCAGCCAAAGAAATTGCAAGGAGGTTTTCAGTGCAGTACCGTATACCTCTTTATAACCAATTTTACCTAGCGACTGCCAGGAACTTCCAGCTAGACGGGGAAAACACGTTTTTCCCTAGTGACCAGTGGTTGCCAGCGAGTCACTGACCAGTCTCTAGGCCTGTGTGAGTGGGTCTCTCTTTCTAGTCTCTGTGAGTACTCTGGCTGGATCAACTGAAGGCTTTCAGGGAGCTTTTAGAGTGGCTTGGTAATAATGAATTACAATAGTCCAGCCTAGAAATAATAGACTATTTGCCACCATGGACAATGTACAACAATCTACAAATATCCAGCATGTCTAATTGCTATAAACATTTACATCAGTCTCCAGTTTCAGTTATGACATCAACAAGACTGTGAAGTTCAGGCTCCTCATCTGTGTCAATGTCAGTGTGATCAGGGTTCTCGACCCGTACATCTACAAGTTCTTGTGGCATCAAAGGACCATCTGTCTGCTTGAAGTCCATTTTCTCATTGGCCATTTCCCGACCACGGGTGAGGGAACTCTTGGTGAGGCAATATCCACTTGTTACCAAATCAGCGCTTGATAATTAGCTCTCTACCTGAGCATGCTGATGTCCTTTGCTGATGTCCCACTATACAGTAGGTGGGTGAAGTGCTCAAGACTTTCAAACAGGTTTTCCTGAATTTCAGGAGCTCTTCCCAACCCCAGGAAGCTCTCACGGAGGTCTGGATTCATCTTCAGTATTTTGAGTGCAGTAATCTTGCCTTTCCTTGTGAAAGCACTAGTTGTGTCACAGCCATTGTATGCATGATGTGCTGGAAGTGCAGAAGACATTTCTTCTCCCACCTCTGCCCTCACCTGGCTAATATCTCTTGTTTCCATCACCAGTGTCAAAATATACTTTATGTTTTACTTTCTGTGCGAAGTGAAGAAGTAACACAGCATCTGTGTCTGGTGAGCGCACTGTAATTGTGAAGTCTTCTTCAGTGTGCTTTGCTACAGTACAGTATGTGCATACAGTGCAGTACAACCTTGGTGTCTGCCTCCTCCTGGCTTGAGGCAAACTCTTCCTCTTCCAGGGCCGTCACTGTCTGTACATCTGTTCTCTCCAGCCGAGTAACCTCTCCACAAACAAACATAATGGTCCTTCCATTTAGGTTAGATGCATAAATGTCTTTCCTCCATTCACTAAGAATGAATGCTGTCAAGTTTGTTTTGTTTTCTTCACATGACAGGAACTCTTTCCAGTCCCTAGGTACCTTTGTCAGAGGACCTCTTACCAAATGTGCCTTTGGACATCCATACCTGGCTCTCTCTATGCCTTTGATAGACTGCTCAGAGTAGGAGTCTGTAACAAAGTCAACCTGTGATGCTTTTAGGATCTGCTGAAATAGACTTCCAGCAAGTTCTCCAAAGGTGGCTGGGACTGCAGCCTGTGCTTGGTACAAAGCATTTCCATCCATGATGTATTCATTGTGGTCCTGGCTGGGTCTGACAGTGTTCTGTTAGTCTCCTTCCAAGATGTGTATCCGCTTAGATATAATATATATTTAAATATTAGATAGATTTAGATATATAGATATTTGTAATATTAAAATAATTAAAAGAAGTCTACTTGTTATAAATCTGTTTCATGAAACCAATCCCTGTGAGTCCTATAAGCAATACAAGATGCCCTCGTGTAGCAAGAGTTAACATTTTAAAATGATATAACTGGAGCCCTGTTATGCTTATAACATTTAAATATTAGTTCAAAATTTCCAGTACTAACCTGTGTATTTCTTGACTCTACCACTCTACCAAGGATCTCACTATATGGGCCCACAGTCTGTAATAAATCCAGGAAGTATCTTCAGTCGGAGACAGGGTGTTTCCTAATTTTACCAATATTGGGCAGATGAAAGAAGGCAGGCTTAGATATTTGTTGTGGGTGTTGAAGGACATATCCTGATTAAAAAAGGTTTTAGGACTGAGTACAATAACCTCCGTTTTGCCTGAATTCAGAAGTAGGAAATTAGAGGAAATTATCTTTTTTTTTTTTTTGTGCCCCCAAATGGCTAAAGCAATAACCTTAAGATTTTATAAATTATTTTAACCACTATTGCTGCTACTTGTATTAGTCTGCGGTTAAATAAATGGTAATGTTGCTAACTAATTTGATCTGGACCTTAATAAGTGATCCAAGTCTTGTATTTCCTGTGTTGCCGTGTTCCCTCATAATGTAGCTCTTTATACTGTCTGGTTTAACAAATTTTCTGGTTTATTGGAAACAAGCATGCTCCATGAATTCTGAAACTCTTTAATTACTGCACCTTAAACTTCGCAATAGCTGATTGGCTAAATAATAGATGGCTAAAAACCGACTCAAAACACTGTCTCTTGGGGGGTAATTAGCTGTAAATGTTGAGATAACACAAGCGTGTGTTCACAGACACTTCTGCATGGTAAGAAGCTTTTAGCAGAAATAAAACTATGTTAGAAGTCTGTGTCAGCACAGAACCTGAGAAGAAGGATGTGGATACATGTGCTTCAGTTATGGTACAAACCATGGTTGCATGACTTTAATTACATTGTCTGTTTGGCAGAGCCGTGGCACATCAATCTTATCTGCTCAGCTGCAAACAACAATCCCAGACCTCAACAAAAACCTCTCAGCTGACACAGGGCCTGCAGAAATACAACAAATATTGTAAACCTCTTTAGTTTGAATGATTTTAGCATCTCACCTCCTGTCTTGCCTAAAGATCTGTCATATTAGGCATGCTGAAACAACAACAAACGCTGAAAACTGTTTCCCCCATCAAATCATAAATCATAGAGTAGAAAGGAAAACTGAAACAAGCTGATGATCGATAGCAGCGCTAACACGATGACTGATAGACAGGATATGAATGAAGCTTTAACAGCCTTCTACTAAGTACAGTTATTATAATTATTATTTCTAGAGTGCTGTGACTTCATTATTTTATTTTTTATTCTAAAGGCATCATGCTCATCGTTGCAGAATAATAAAGTGGCGATTGTCTGTTAATCAATATTGCAATAAAAATGTCTTGTATTCCTCGTGAGCCTCTTTGTTGTGTTTAGCATTTCAGATTAGGCCTTAACATTGTTTGATCAAGCTTAATTGAAGATAATGCCAACTTTATCTCCCCTTCAACAAACAGCAGGGTAGAGCCAAGTAGGAGTGATGGATGGCTCCTCCTTGCTTCTCTTGTTGTTTGTTTCATCCCTCGCTGTGTTTAAAAATGACCCTTCAAAATGGTACCAAGGGTGGAAACCAGTGTTCTCGTCTGCACCGAAGGAGGACATGCTTGCCTGGGTAATCCTTTACCATGGCTTTTACAAGGGCCTTTCTTGGCACCACAGCGCACTCCTTCAAACATCAATATCAGCTGCGTGCTATCCCCTTTGGGTAGGTTCAGTTGATGGCTTTCCGTCTTTGTATGAGGGCTTTCTGGCAGAGATGGAAGCGCCATGGGAGTGGACTGACATTGATTTCTTCATCCCAATGCACACGCTGATGTATTGACTGCCATGCTGATCAGTTAGAGACGTTCTGTTTCTGTTTGGTGGAGCTGAAAGATGAGAACAGAATTTTATCAAACTATGCCACCATTCAAAGGCCATATTAATTTCTTTTTACTGTAGCACTCTGATCTTTTTCTGTTTCTTTTGGGAGGAAAATTTGACTTCATTCTGTTTTTGTCTGCGAAATGCTGCCGAATTCAGTTTAGAAAAGAAGCTTTGACTTACTCTTCGAGCGATGACACTCAGTGCGATTATGTTGAGGGTGTCTGAGTGCAAACAGTAAGGCCCGCTCCTCTCTGTTGCACTTTCTGTCATTCAATTAAAATCTGCTGCTCGTGTTTAAAATTTCTATAGACTCTCTGAAGCGAAAGAAAAAAAAGGCATCTAGAGTCGGGTGGGCCTTCCCTCTTTTGTCACAGTGAGGAGCCTCTGATTCATTTCAATTTGTAATCATAATTTAGTCATCTCACTGGAGCAGTTTCTCACTAATGATGTAGTCATGCACAACACAGAATTCACAGAATTCAGGATGTTAAGGCTTCTGATGTGTTCAGAGGTATATTTTGCAGCCTGTTGTCACAGTGCTGCTAAAATAAACATGCTCTGTTTCTGACATCTGTCAAAGTGAATTATAGATCTCGAGAAGAGTTGCAAAAGTCACTATTCTTCTTCTTGCTGTACAGCTTTGTTTTTTTTATAAAAAGAGATTTTCAGTGTGTCTGACTTGCATCTAACTGATAACACATTCTCTGGAGGCAGAATACAAGAGGAAAGCGCACTGCAGCTGCTTCCCCACCTTTAGGTAATGAAGCTGATTGTGTGCATGTTGTTTGGTTGGAAGGGTGCAAATGACCTTCTAGCCAGAGAAATAATTCTGGGTGCTTGTTGAGCTAATATAAAAATGTAAACGCGGAATTATTTGCATCTTGCGGCTAGTTTGGTCATTTTTCTAAACGCATCGCTTCCTAGATATGATGGATATGTAAAATGCTTACAGTGCATCACCACAGTCCTGTCAGTGAAAGTGATTGTCACTGGAAGCGTTCAGGATGGGTCTGTGTCAGTTAAATCCAACAAAATTGCTCTGAGTTGTATTAATGGAACTCGGTCACAATTTGAGCACCTCGGGACAAGGTCAAAGTCGAGCCCGCCACCTTTGAAATTGATTTGACGCTGATTCATCTGCGTGGAGCAAATGTGTGTTAAAAAATGCATGGCTCTTGATATTTTTGTATTATAAATGTTGAAGCCACATTCACCTGTGACACAGAGGGGAAAATATATCCATCTCCTGGCTTGTAGATAGAAATATAGTAGAAATATATCTCGATTTTCATTGCAAATGACAAATAAATGTTTCTAATGACAGCTGGTTTGTGTTACAGGTGAAAATAAAGTGATTATTGGCAGATTTCACTCTTTGCAAAAAAGAACTTTGATATTTCTGCTATTGCTGCCGGTGACTGTGATGTATATATAAAGCCTTCAGAAGTTTCACCTGAATAGTCAGCACAGTCCAAGTGACACTGATTAATGTGCATTGTCCCTAAATAAATAAATAAACACCAAAAAGGATCCACAAACCTCTACAGGCAACATCACCCTGACTGCCATTAGATTTCGGGATGAAATCCTTGGACCCGCTGTCAGCCGCTATGCTGGTGCAGTGGGTCCTGGGTTCTTCCTGGTGCACGACAATGCCTGGACTCGTGTGGCGAGAGTATTCACTGATACCATTGACTGGTCCCCATGCTCGCCTGACCTAAATTAAATAGAACACCTGGGGCATTGTGTTTCGGTACATCCAATGCCACCGGGTTGCACCTCAGAGTGTTCAGGAGCTCAGTGATGCCCTGGCCCAGATCTGGGAGGGGATCCCACAGGACATCATCCGTTGTCTCATTAGCAGCATGCCCGATGTTGTAAGGCATGAATACAAGCACATGGGGGCCATACAAACTACTGAGTACCATTTTGAGTTGCTGCAATGAAATTTTGGCAGAATGACCCAACCTGCCGCATCATTTTTTCACTTTGATTTTCAGGGTGTCTTTGAATTCAGCCTCTGTAGGTTGATCATTTTCATTTCCATTAAACAGTGTGACATCCTTTTGTTCCTCACACGTTACCCAGTTCAAATCAGTATAGATACCCAGCCCCCCTGCCCCCCCTTTGACATTTGATGTGTTTTCAGAGTGCTCCTCTATTTTGAGCAGCGTATTTACAAGTACATGTGCATGCTAATTATGTTTAGCCTGTTCATGCTGTTGACCTGAAATTAAAATTGCTTTTATAAGGTGTATAATGTTGCCAGGCAACATGACATCATAATATGTCATGCATAATTCAGCTTTTGTGGATATAAATAGGATGTTTCTGTCATGGAATTAAAATGATAGGATGCTTCCATAAAGGGTGTTGTATGTGCATAAAGGCAAAAATAAAAAAATTTAAAAAATCATTTTATCTGTTGCTAGGTGGTTGCTCTGCTACATGATGATGGCATAATTTCTGATATAGACCTTCAGAGTCCTAAGATGTATCTATATGCCAAGTTTGGTTGCTCAGCTCCTGACCATGTAGGAGGAGTTAGTGGACAAAGAAACAAACATGCAGAGATTTGTTGTATTATAGTGAGATGATTAATTGTTAGTAGTATTTTTTGTAGTGGTAGTAGTACTTGTCTGTCTTGTGGGTGTATTTACTTTTTTTTTTTTTTTTTAATCGTACTCAGTATCATTTAAAATGAGGGCATAATCTCATGCCCTCATTTTGATTTCTAACAATTTTACAAAGCTTTGAATAAAATGTGCCTCTGGGAACTAAAGACTCAGCCATAGAGTTTGCATTTGTATTAGCAGTGACTGTCTCATTTATAGCTGTGCATCTAGAGACATTAATTTTTATTTCCAAATGCATGCGGTGCCGATGTTACAACTTGACATTTAACAAAGTTTAAGTAATATTTAATTTCTGTGTTTGTCTTTACTAAGTGGGATTTGCTTTCTTAGTACAAACATTTAGACTCTTTGGAGTCATTGAGAGTTCTCTCAAACAGGAGGTTTGGCTTCTTCCACGAAATGTTGTGGTATAAAAATGGCAATACTTCAATGGGAGACTCGGTGAAGCTGCTGGAATGTAAATGGACCTGACCATGGAGCTCCGCTGAGGACTGTAATTATCTAAAGAAAATTTAATTGAGATTCCAGCGTGGGTGAACATATGACTAACATCCCTGGGCTAATTTCTTATTTTAAATAAAGGGGATATTTTCAAATATATAAGTGGAAACTCACATTTTCACAAGTACTCATGTGATCACATTACAGTCATGTGAGAGTAGACGTGTCTTTGTCTTTCTCTCAGACTTGGTCAGGTGAGGCGTTCCTAATTCCAAATATTTACAGAATAGTCTGTTTATGTGCATGCACGTAAACTCCCAGAATAGAAATCTTATAATGCTTTGGCAGCTCACCACTTGTTGTCTTTAGCTATAGCATGCTCATAACCAGACACTGGGCAATATATATTAATTCTTTCCTCGCACAGTGTGTCAGCCCACTCTGCACATTTTAATCAGCTTTCCTGCATGGCCAGAAACTGTGAATTCCCTGCTCACACTGTACAAGTCAATGGGGTAGACACCATGTGGAGTTCCTTCTGCATAAAATGCAGCCTTCTGAACCTTGACTCTAAAACTGATTTACATACAGAACCAGGAAGTCCTGTTCGGGAACGTGGCCATCTGTCCACTTTGTGTGTTGAATGTAGCATATCTCTTGGTCTTTGTTGTAATTTTAAAACTAAGCAATGGACCACATAATCGAAGCAATCACCTCAACCTGCACCATAGCTCAGCCGGGTGGCGCAGACTTACTCTGAGGCTTTGGCTGTAAATAACAACAAACAACTTCACTGTGAATAAACTCCCTGGAAATCAAATGCACATTGACAGTCAGGGCTTTAACCACAGGAAGCCTTCCAATATTCTGAGGCCCTATCACAAGCAAGTTCTTTAACTGACAGTCAGATCCCAGGCAACAAGCCTGGGATTGTCACGACTGCGGGATATACAGAGCCCAACATCAGCTCTTTCTAATCCACGCTGAGCTCGGTGGCCTCTGAAGCAGGATATCAGGAGTGCCTGTTAAGTTCATTGAAAATTAAAATGTAAACATGAGGCAGCAGCATTATCAACCCGTAAAGGTGTCAGGAGCAAAGTAAATTAGCTTATTAGCAAGATCTGAAGTTGATCTTGTGGAACAAAAAGATCAATTTTACATCAATTTCATATTGATTTAATGTATAGAAAATTTTTTTAAAAAGTGAAAAATTCCATAAAAATGCGGCTTTTTTCTTCTTTTTTAAAATTTTATTTAAAATCGTGACTACAGGTTTGTCCTTGACGTTTGGGAACCTCAGATGCTTCCTGGAAGGCATCCTGTGGTCTCTTGATCCCCATTTGGCATAACTGGACTCCACATGCCAAACATCTGGGCAGGTGGCAGCCAGCCACTCTGCTAATAGCAGGCCAGATATCTTGCCTGTCTTTGATGTGCACACAGGGATTACTGTGGTTCTCTGCTCTCACTCTTAATAACCTGGTATAAAAAGAGCACCAAATCATCTGTAATCTTTATCGACCTCCATTGACAAACAAAACGTGTTGCAACAGCAATGATAGATCAGCCTGAGGCGCAGAAGGGATAGCGAGACAAGTGAGCTAACCAATCAGAGATCAAACAAAAATGTCAAGCGAAGAAGTGATGGAAACCGAAATAACACTGTGGAGTAATATTAGTGATTTATTTCTGAACATGTTTAATATTCACGACTGAAATGTGACGTTGGTGCTCATTTGTACTTCAATGCTGCTCTGTGTGTGCATGTGGGTGGGTGGGTGGTTAAATGTGCCTGTGGAGTTTTTATTCCAGAATAGAATAAGTAGCAGAAAGTGAGTTTATAATGCCAGAAATGTCACCACCTCAATTGTAATCATTAATTCACTGAAATTAATCATCAACTCTATCAGTGCCCTGCAGGTCCACTGTGCAGAAATATGGTTCTTTTGTTGTGTAAAAAAAAAAAGGGGGGGGGGGGGGAATCAGACTTTTACTTTGATCAGATGCAGTCAAGGACAGAATCCATGGTCCACCGTTTTCAATTCCTCTTTGATCTGCCTGCCCTTTGTTCCATTGCTGCATTATCTCCTTCCTCAACTCAGCCATTTGAGAGGCCAAATTAAACCGGGTGTGTTTAGGTGTGCAGTTTAAACCTCTGTGCCTGCCAAACTTCCTTGGGCTCTGGCTTTAGAGCCAGCTTAGTCTAATGGACTGTGAGATCTGCTTTTGACTCAGAACAAGCTCTTTCACCCGAGCAAAAACACTAATCAGACTTGTTTACTTGAATGATTTATGTAGCATGAAAAACTTGAATTCCCATGCTCATAAATGTTACACGGTCGAAAAGGCAGATATTGTTTCACTGTTGCGCACACAAAAGAAGGTTTAGATAAGTGAGGCAGTAAGTAGTAGAAGTAAGTGCACTTATTGCACCATCTTGTGAATAAAGCAAGTGTTGCATCTCATTAGGAGTCCCACAACAATAGGCTTGTCACGCTGGGGTGGAAAAAAAACGTGCATTTATGACTGTCTCATGCATAAGCCACATTTCATAAAACATGTGCAATCACAAATATTTGTATATGCTCATATAGTTGCTCAGTTATGAATAACTTGTCACAAACTGACATGAGCTAGCAGCTGATATTTATTTGCATTGGCATCACTCTCATATCCCTGAAGGGACACCGTATTTTAAATTGATGATTCACGTCAAGAGATAGTAGATCCTGCTTCTCCTTTCCGGAAGTTTCATCAACCCCAACATGTGGCTCCAATCCAGTAGATATCATTTCCCCCGAGTCGCTAGGGAAGAAAAACAACCAAGCAGGTGTCTTGGTTATGATGAATACTAAATAAAAGGTAGGCCAGGGAACCGTGCTGGCGTTTCTTCAGTGGCAATTGGGTGGGAGTGTTTGTGTTTTGGAGTGGGTGCCAGAGTCTGAGAGAAGCAGAGTGGCGTGAGATTGAGAGCTTCGGAAATTAAATCATGTGTTAATGACAGAGTTACCTAATTAAACCTGAATATCTAAATGACTGCAGAAAAACAAAGTCGACAGTTAGACAAATGCCTAAGGCGGGACTGTGTGTCGGTGCAGTGCCCAGGGCAGGCTTCTCCTCAGCTTCATCAATTTATAACATACAAAATGACTGATCCGAGCTGTGGGCAATATGAGGTGAAGTGGAAAAGTAAAGCACACTTGGCTCATGTATAGTGGGCAATATGGTCCTTTTCTACCTCGAGAGCACCATTACACTTCACGTTCAGTATGACTGTACTCCACTCCCCTATTCTGAGCTTTGTAGTGAAATATAAATCCTAGAATTTGTAAATCACCTGAGGTCGAAAAATAAACATTGCTTAAGCACAGGTGCCGTTAAACCGTGACGAGGAAGACGCTAAATAACTCGTGACTTTGACAGGAGCCATCAAACATGCCAGGTTTCTAGGGGCTCAAATGTGTTTTGACATAAACATCATCGGCTCATTTTAACGTGGATACGTTCCGAATGGTAATAATTGTTCCCGGGGGAGCACAATTAATAGGTGCTATTTGACTTTTAAGGACAAGAAGTACCTGTTTTTGTTGGACACAGGCACAAGCTCTAGCTGCAGGAAATGATTCATAATTACACGTAAAGACTGATTAGGGACCCGTCTCACTGTGGTGATCCAGATAAATTATCTCCCATTATGACAGTACTTTCTAATCACATTTATAAAACAGGGCCTTTATGGTTCCTGGCTGTGATGTTAGGGCAGACTGTACTCGCAGGAAGCTTTCATGTCTCTGAGAGTGCTGAATGTTGTGGACTGCTCTGTTTGCGAGTTGCTGTATTGTGCTGGAGAGCCTGTCCATTTTCAACCGCTTTTTCAAGAGCATCCCTCACTGCTCCATTAGCTGAGTATGCTTGGATATGTGGAGAATTGCAGAGAGGGGAGAGTGGGGGTGGGGGGGGGGAAATAACGTATCAAGAGTTCTGAGGACTGGACTCTTTTCTTCAAAGCCTCACACCAATTTTTAATTTCCCCCACTTTATTCATTTGCTTGAGGTTCTGATAACAAAGGGCTGAAATTTCCAAAGGTATCGATTTACTATTAACTTTCATGTGCCGTCTCTAGAATCAACATGAGCCGAGTCTAAATAAACTGTGCTTCAATAAGGCTGCATTAAAACCAATTAATCCGGAGCATCAGTAGTTTCTGTGATCGGTGTACAACCAAAAATCACATTTAACACTGCAGGTTAAATATAAAATATTTTCCTATCCTTCATCAGTAGCACATTATCGCCAGTAAATAACCTATTTGGTAGGTTTCACTATTCATAATTCATTAGCCAACTTGACACACAGTAAATAACTTTTCTTCTTTAAACAATGTACATGTAGATATGGCAGCAGTATAAGAAACAAGGACAAGGATGTTCTTATTTTAGGTGACTTTATTTACAAAGAAAATTTGGTGAGTCCCATTCATCTGCATCGATACAACTCTGATGGATAAATATGTTCCAGCTGACAGTCTGCGGGAAAGAACAAGAAAATGGGAAAGAAAGAGATAAGATGACTTGCATACGTCAGTTGTCAAAAAAGCAATTTCTGAGTAAACACCAGTGATGAGAAAATGTGACAACAACAAGCTTGACCCGCTCCCACCTGATACACATCAATGTCTGCAATAAACTGCCACGTTAACTCGCTGAAGTGCGAGCTTATCTGCACAACATAGCAGCAATATGAACCCACATGACATTTGTTACTGTCACTCTCAGACATACAGGTAATTTATTTAAGATATGCCACAGTGGAAAAAGGCTAAAGAGGTGCCATGAAGGACTGCGATCATTCGAGGTCACCATGCAAACCAACACTGAGGTAAATGCCACCATCATTCTGACATTTTAACGAAAGCAGAGGGGCTGGATAAGAATGGCAGGTGTAATTACCTTGAAGGCTGAGTTATAACACTGGGCCATTTTACTTCTTCAGGATCTGATGTCTGACAATGATAAAGGGGGCTGCAAAGCCACCGCCAAAGAACACCACCATCATGCCCAGCAGACGCCACTTGTTCTCCACAGAAAATGGCAGGTTCTGTAAAAAGACAATACAATTACGATTTAGGGACATGCTTGATATTTTTTTTTTTTTGTTAAATTCCACAATGTTGAAAATATTTAACTGAACCACAATCTCCATCACATTTATAAATGACCAGAACTATATAAAAGCATTACTGCAAAGAAGCAACAACTTATTACAGGTCAAGAAAGGGACTGTGTGTGGATTAAAGAAAAAATACAGCAAATGCCCCCAGAGCAATGTTTTGTTTAATGCACATGCAGCCAAAGTTTACATGACCAAAGTGTAATGCGGTTAAAATATGTATTCGTTATAATGATCAGCATGTACGATGCACTTGAAAAAGTGGCAACTTTGAGTCAAATGCACCATCAACCACTATTATTGAGTAATGCAATATTTGTTTTATCACCAGAAACTGAAACATGCTCACTAGCGCAGAGAATCAGCTCTTAGTTAATAGTTACTGCTCTGACCTTAGCAGCAGTAGGCGGAAGCACAGCCTGAACAGGAATTTGTTGTTAACGCGACTTTTAAGTCCTTTAAAATAAATGCCAACATTTTAGATATTTCTCAAAGTTCTAGTGGATTTTCCAATGAGGTTATTAAGCAAGCTAGGAGGCTTCGCCAATAACTGACTAGCGTCGCTAATGCTAGCAACACTTCGATGTACCAATCATTGAATCAGCCCTTGCTGCCACACGTTTGAAAGTCCTTTTACCAGAAATTAGAGAGGATATAGATGTAAAATATAAAATAATGTAAGCTCGGCTAGTTTGGCTTAATCTAAAATCACGCTGTTGTCAACTGACAGGCATGACCTCTAAGTACCGCTAGCTAACGTCAGGCTGTGCACGCACAAGGCCGCGTCGCAAAATAGCACCATTAAGGTGAAACTGCTGCTTTCAGGAGGAAGTCTCACCTTCCCTGGTCCTTCAGCATAGTGTCCAGAACGAACAGCAGCAGAAGTTGCAAATCGCCTAACAGCTTGTCCAAGCATTGTTGCAGTGCCTCCGTTAACTCAGTACAGCGAAACCGAGTGCGACCTTCTTGTTTCCGCGGTGAGCCTTAGAGCGGCACACAGAATTGTGGGAAATGGAAATGACGCTGTAGGGAAATGTAGTTCTCATCGATCGAAAGCAACTACAGATTGTTTTTTTCCCTTATTATTTCTATTTTAATACAGGGAATCTTCAAATGACGTGTCAGGTAATCCATTAGTTATGAAGATTTAAAACTGTAGTATTATAAATACATAATATAATGAAAACAGTAGTGTCTAGATTAGAATCGGATATGTTTACACTATAATCACTTTGAGATCTTTCATCACAAGGTGAAAAACGCTTCACATTATGCTGTATCATCCACATACAGACAAATAAAGAGATCAGTTTGCGGTTATTCTGTTATCATGGGATTTCAAATGCAAAGGACCCCATTCCTCTAAGAACAGCATGCATTAACCAATGTGGAGACATAATGGGTAAAGATGCATATGCTGAACATGCTGTTTAGCATATGTGATTGACACTGTTTCGAAGTCAATTACTTTTTTTTTTAAAACTCTAGGTGTAGGTAAGGCAGAAAATATTGCTTTCTCTCTTTATTTGAAAGTACTGAGAGATAGCGATCTGGGGATTAATTTAATGCCCCTGTGTGAGTGCGTGTCCTTGTGGGCTTCATTGGAGTAAAAAGTAATGTTTGATAAGCTATCTGCATTTTTCAGCATTTGTCACAAACATATCACTGCTAGAGAAATGCTGAGAGAGAGAGCAGACTTATTGAGAGCAGATGGTTCAGCCATCCCTATGCAGTGTTGCTGCAACCTTTTCACTGATTAATGCTACAAACTGGGTTCTACATTTTGAAGGATGTTTAATTCATTAATTTATGACGGCTGTTAATTTGGAAGATGAATATCAGTTTTACCGGTTTCAGTGTCATATGAAAGTTATCAAAGAGCTGAAACTTGAGCTAAAATATATTGCATCCTCCACACTAGGTTATCTGTTATGAGTGTGTTTGTGCTCGTGTGCCTGCAGTACCTTGATTTATTTGCCATTTGCTACTCTTCAACTTACTTGTTTTTATTTTGTCCCGTTTTGTCCTGATACATTCATTAAAATCAAAACAAAAATACAAAATCTCACTGCTGTGTAAAGAGGTTACACATTTCCCCTCTGATATGCACAGATGTTCTTGGAAAAGGAGTTCATGTCGTATGCACTCTGCTAGGTTAAAGAAGGGTTTAGTTAGCTGCCTCATTAAAGCAAGTTCACAGTAAAGTGACACATCTGCAGTGTTTTCACAATAATGCAGTCCTTTTCAGTCAGCTCTTGGCAAGCATGAGCCTACTTCCAATGTTGAACTATTCCTTGAATGTGCACTTAAATTGGCTTTGTTAACTATTTAACCAAGCTACACAGGACCTTTCTAGTTCTTGTTTAGCTACACTGCTCAAAAAATGATGGGTATACTTGATCATTTAAACTTCAGGGATATCAATCGCTCTACTTCGGAAGTAAGTCTGTTTTTGTCACTGCTGGTAGCATAAGACATGGTCTGGCCATCCTGCTGATGAGACAGCGGATGTGTCCCGGGGGATCTCATCACAGACTTGGATCAAGGCATCCAGTGAGCTCCTTGACAGTTTTCGGCTCTATTTGCCAGCATCGGATGCACTAATGCAGAATGTCCCAGAGGTTTGCAATTGGTTGGGTAAACACAAGGACCAGTCAACGGCATCACAGCACACTCTGATCACATGAGGCCGGGCACTGTCCTGCATCAGGTGGAACCCAGGGCCCACTGCACCAGCATAAGGGCTGACAGTGGGTCTCAGCATTTGATCCTTGTGTCTAACAGCAGTAAGAATACCCTTGGCTAGCACATGGATGCTTCAAGGATATGTCTCCCCAGGCCATCACTGACCCTTTGCCAAACCAGTCATGCTGGAAGTTGCAGGCAGCATAATGTTCACCACAACTTCTCTAGACTCTTACATCTGTCACATGTGAACCTCCTCTCATCTGTCATGAAGAGAAGGTCACTTTGTAGGGCTCTTGCAGTGCTCCTCCTGTTTCTTCTTGCACAAAGGAGCAGTTACTGGTCCTACTGCTGGGTTGATGACCTTCTACGGCCTTGTCCAGCTCTCCTTATGTGATGATCTGTCTTATGATATCTCTTCCACACGCTTGAGACTGCATTGTGAGACACAGCAAACCTTCTAGCAAAGACACGTATGGCTGTGCCATTCTGGAGGAGCTGGCCTTCTTGTGCAACACGAATGGGCTGCATCAGTCAGGAAGGATAAGGAGAGAGCAGTGGTCAATGGCCACCACCTGCAAATCCATTCCCTTGTTGTTGCCTCTCCAGTGCACCTGTTGTCACATTCATAAAATGTTTTGTTATGGATTTTGTTAAGTTACAACTTTTTCCTCACTTTATTTTCTATTGCAAATCAATTCACACTTTAAGGGCATGCTACAAATCATTATGTAGTTTTTTCAAATCATACATTCATTTTGGAAACAAGGGAACTGAAGACCTGGAAATGTGGGAGAGCTGACTTCATTCAATCATCAAGTATAGAAAAAAAACAGTTGAAATTATAACCAAAGTTAAAAAACACTTTTTCAAAAATGTTGTCTATTTTTATCAGCAGAAAGACAATTTAAATACCCAGAAAAGAAATGACTTTTCCCTAAGCGTTAAATCAATTTCACAAATCTCTCCATGCACTAAATTGTTTTCTTAGTTTTTTTTTTTTTTACATGTTGCTGTTATTACCACACGGTTTGCATATACCAACATATACCAGCAGAAAAATATGTGGGGTTATTTAAAAATAAATCAAATGAATATCAAATCCTAAATAGAAACCTATGGGATGATTCCATGCAAGCAAATAAGTTCCAAAGACATTGCTGAGATGGGTGAATATGGCAAGACTGGTTAACAGATGAATTTTCTATGACAATGACATAAAAAAAAAGTTTCTTTTCATCCATTTTCACATAATGAAAGAAAGACAATTTACATGAATTGTATGTATGAATCAATTTAATATTTTTCCACATCTGACTGCCTGAAAACATTTTCTGAATGCAGACAGAAATTTATTGCAGAAAGAGGAGACAAATGCTGCCTGTTATGAATGAGCTGGAGAATTAATGATTCAGCGTGGAGAAACTGACAATAGTGGCTTGCAAAATTAAATCTTTTGAGTTCATTCACTTATTTGAAGACCACCTTGGGAACACTTTCAAAATTGCTGTTTTGAGCTTTTTAAAAAGTGACTGCAGGAATGCTTTAACTGTTAAATGAATTTCTAATTTTCACAATAAGCTTTAGTGTTTAGTAAACAGGGCTAAGGTGGCATTTCCTGCTAAATTTGCCCTTGGCCTGATGTAACCAATGTAATGGCCACTGTGTGTGATGCCTGTAACGTGTCACACTTAGTAGATCATGTCTCAGCCCAAAATATTTCATTCCGGTGTTGTCAGCTAATAAAATGCTGTTCTCTTGACAAGTCTTGGGATAACTCCGACAGTGTCTGTTATGATGCTGGATGCCACGGCAAGTTGGTTCCCATCGTCATGGTTGTTACATCCATCAGCGCAGGGTCATCACCTGGCCTGCTGTCACGTGGCTGCCCTCTCATTGTCAGCACAATCTGTTACAAAGCAATAAAGGACTGGGAACCATCCCGTCGGCCTGGTGCCCATCACAAACAATGTCATCAGACCCGGCAATAAATATTGATGTTATTACATTGTCTACTTGCTGCATAAGGTTAGTGGCACATGATGAAATCCATCCTGCCTCATGTTCTCAGATTCATCCATCCTGGCAGTCGAGTGTTTGTTGTTTTTGTTGACTGTCTTAATTTCTTGCTATTGACTTTCCCCTGGCTTATAAGCAAAGCTGTTTTTTACCCAGAGTGCTCTGTCAATAGCCATGTGAGATCCTTAGCGTGAAAAAGAGCAGCTCAAACATACTGTTTACACAAATACTCAAAGTCGGCATCTTAAATAATAACTCACAATCTCATTTAAGTTGGCCAATTACCATCCCGTGAAACTGGGGCTTAGTCATATCAGTAAACAAACCTTTAATCAAATGTGTGCATGACTGTGCATGTTAATATACTGTAGCAGGCTATGTGAATAATTACAGTACATGGTAACATTATCACGAGCTTGATTCACAGAGTTATTACAGCCAGTGTGCAATATACTGTATATCAGAATGTCAGATAACTTCAGTTTATTTTTGTAAGTAAATGCTTTTTGCAGTTATTAACAAACGTGCTACAACATATGATAAATAGCAGGCTAGCTGCCAGGGTAAACAGCATCTCTCTCCTTGTCTAGATTTGCAATAATGTTCCGTAAAGGGGTGGAGAGGTAATGGATGCAGCTGACAAGAGCTGATTTGCACAATCATAACGCTTTGTGGAAAGAGAAGGTAGGATTCTTATTCGGACTGAAGTACAATTTATTTCTGGTTTCATGTGCAGTGACAAAAGAGCACTTTATCAGGTGTTAATCTGTCTCAGTTCGATCTAGATGGCTTCATCTTCTCTTCCAGGCTCTGAAAGGAATGACGGATCGCACACAACTGTGCAACTTCCTTTCATTTCTTTTGCGCTGGTGTTTATTCCTCTAAATTTATGCCTCTCTTCATCTGTTTTAGGGTTTCAGGGTGTCCTGGGATTCCAGTCAAAAGTGTAGGTGGGAATCCTACATGTTTACAGGAAGTGCACAGGCACACTCAACCATGCAGGCTGTAAAGTGCACAGACATACACACAGAAACTCATATTGCCTCCGGCTGGCTCACTACTGTATGGGAGTTTATAGCATGCACATAGCGGCATGATTTGTCATGAATCTTTAAAGTGGATTAAGAGGAAACTGCACAGCTGACCTGAACCTCTTGAGATGACTAACCTGTGCCCTTGTATATCCGTCCCTTTTTAAATAACAAGCATCCTTACTTAGATTTGTGTTCGTGCAACACTGCTGTTCCCCTAAATCATGCTAGTATTTTAATGCACTCCAAGTTTCACAAAAGGACCCTCCACCCCCCCCCCCCTCCCCACTTCAACTATCTTCCCCATTGCAGTTCCTCTGAAATATAATAGACACTGATGATTGGATTCTACATTTAACCTGCCGGGCTGGAAAGAGAATTCGTTGGAGAAGTATTTTGGAGACCAGAGGAAAATATGACAGATTTTTATCATTCCTTCTTTTGTTTGCATGGGCTCCAACATGAACCAGTCTATTTATGGTTGGCTGTTAGGCATTTTTGAAGGCAACGTGACGTGTGAAACATCTGCCTTCAGTACACTATTTCCTGTTTTCACATCAGCTGCTTAAAGTATTCGCTTTTAAGCTGAAACTCGTTCCCATTATTTATAATACTCGTGTGAACGCAGTGGTAAAATTCTGCTTTTTCCAGTTGAGGTTCCTGTCAAAAATCAAGCCTCTTCTGTCTAAAGGCAATCTTGAAACATTAACACATGCTTTAATAATGTCTCGTCTCGACTGCTGCAAAGCTCTTTTCATCGGAACTAGCCAGGCCTCCGCTGCTCACCTACAGCTGGTGCAAAATACTGCTGCTCGATTTTTATCCAGTGCAAGCAAGCGAGAGCACATCACTCCAATTTTAGCTTCCCTGCACTGGATTCCATTGTTAAAAATCCATTTTCAAAAATCTCTTTATTGGTTTTTAAGTGTCTTAACAGTTGTGACCCTTTTTAATTTGTCTGAACTGCTGCACCCATTTGTCTCCTAGGTCTGATGACCAGATGCTTTTATTTGTTGAAAAGATGCAAAGCAAACATAGAAGTGATGGAGTTTTCGCTGTTAGAGCCCAAAAATTGTGGAAGGATTTGCCACTGCACGTCAGGAAGGCTCCTTCACTTGCTGTTTTTAAATCTTGTTTAAAAACAGACTTTTGTTCGTGATCGAGTGTGAGAAGTTTTTGACTGTGATTTTATGTTTTGTATTCTTTTTTTATTTAACTTCTGCAGTGGTTTTTGTATTTTTCTAGTTTTTATCCTCTGGCCTATGTAAGTCTTTTATGTTTGGTGTTATTATATGGCACTTTAGTGAGCCTTGTTGTTTTAAAAAGTGCTTTATAAATAAAGTGGGATGGGATGGGATGGGATGTATGCAATCGGATGGTATGGTATGGTATGGTATGGGACGGTATGGTATGGGATAGGATGATATGGGATGGGATGTATGCAATCGGATGGGATGGGATGGTATGGGATGGTATGGTATGTATGGGATGATATGGGATGGTATGGTATGTATGCAATCGGATGGGATGGGATGTATGGGATGGGATGGCATGTATGCAATGGGATGGGATGGGATGTATGGGATGGGATGTATGGTATGGTATGGTATGGTATTCGGCAGTGTCAAGGACTAAGCGGTATAAGCGGTACAAAGCAAAAGTATAAAAAATATTTTTTTTATTTACTTATTTTAATTGAATGAAAAATTGTAACAATGTCCATAAAATCCAAACTAGCACAAGGAAATCCCATTCTTCCATTTCTTGCTCACCTTGCATTAAAAGCTGTCTGACCCAACTAACCAGCTCAAGGAATACACAAAAGGTAAATGTTATCAGCAAACGCAAGAAACACAAGACAGAAGTAATATATGAAAGCAAAGCCATCTTTTATGTTATTATTTGAATATGTGAAAGATCACAAACTAATCTAAAGTAATACTGACACTAATGACACTGTATTACTGTAGTGCAGCACTACTTTACTATGTAGGAAGGATGTGGTAGATAGCAGATTAGTACCGAGTGACAAGCTGATAAAATTATACAGTTTTTATAAAGTAATTTTAACAAAAAATTTTTTATATTGTCACTGCATCTGTCTATCCTTTTCTCCATCAGTGGTTGGTTGTTTATTTCTGAAAATTTTGCTCTAAGAAATTTGTGTTTTGACAAAGCAAGAACATTTATTAGATTAAAATAAACACTCTTATCCTTCATTTGGAACATTATAAACAAACTGTCAGCCATTTGGCAAAGCTGTCTTTCTTTTACAGTATTTATCTGTCCTTAACCTTATTTTGTCTTTAGAATAAATGCGTGCTTTCATAGCTATATAAATAATTATTTTCTTATAAAATCTAGGCAAAGTAAAGGGAAGAAATTCTTACAAGGTCACTTATTCTTAGTGTTTGTCTGTATTCTTTTTTTTTTTCATTTTGTCCACTTCCACTTTTCTTTCTAACTATTTGCCTGCACAGGATTATTACTGACTGTATTACTAGTACGCCTCCCTCTATTTTACCCTCGAGGCATTGTACAAACTTCAAAAGGTGTATTGGAAAAATCATTTAACTTTCATTCTGTTTAACAGAAGTTTTGTGCCTCTGGCAAAGATTTTTTTCTTTTTTTTTCAGCTGGTGAGGAGTGAATGTGAGAACTGAACTTTTGAGCTTTATGCCATAACAAATAAAAACAGCTACAGTAAAAAAAAAAAAAAGAAGTAAAATTTCATTTCAAAGCAAACCAGTGGACCAGAGCATTGTGTGCGTGTTTATGAGAGAGATAGTTAGCTTTAAAGGCTGCACGAATGAATGCAGTTCAAGGATGCAAGCATATATGAGTGTCCTCTCGTCAATGTGCTAGGAGAATTGTCCATAATACAAATAACAAGCGATAGGCAAGCATTACTTTGTCTTTATGGTACATCTTTTCTTGTGAGCTCTGCATGGCAATGATCATAGAAACTTCATGTTAATGTGTTTTTCCATTTCTTTGGTCTCCTTTATTGATTTCTGTATTTTCACTTGAGCTCGATCAGTGTTTACATGTTTGAAAATCCTTCACAGTTCATTCAATTATAGTCTTGCAGTATTCATGCTTGTGAAATATCTATCGTCCTTGGCAATCCCAGCAGTCTATTGAAGATGAGCTTCTGCTTTGCCACCCTGTCAACCATGAGACAGAGTGCCACAAAGCCACCTGTCAGTGGTCCGTTAAGCAAAGCTCCAGGCTGACCAAGGACTGACCGGGAGCATCTGTGCCACTGTTTGTGTCTAATACGCTAATGAGAGCTGTCAAGCTGTCAAATGCACTCTCGTTGCCCTCCGGCACTAACAATGGCACCTTCAATTTGCCTGTCTTGAGTGACATTAACAAACGCAGTCACAAAGAGAACAGACGTGTGCCTGCAATGCACTGCACTGACATGTTCACAAACAATGAAAAAAAAAGAAAAAAAGAGACACACACAAATGCAAGCTAAACACACATACAAAGGATAAAAAGTGTGGGAGACAGCGAGAGATTTGTTATATTTAATAATGTAGTTATGTTTTTCACCTGCTGTTCCTCACGTTAAGTCCTGTTTCTCTGGTTGCCAATAGAGGCCAGTGTTGCTCAGTCACTGGGATGGAAGTTCCTCTCTACTTCAAAAGCACTGAACAAGGCAAAAAAAAGATCTAACAGTGCATTTATCCCCGATTAAAGTCATTAAGAAAAAAGTAAGTCATCCCCTGCAGTTTCACTAATTTCACACGAGTATTCCTGATTGATGCCATGAGCCGGGCTATGCAAACCTTTGCCACCCAGTGAAAAGAGCAGTAGACTCCAGTCAGTGGAAGAAAGTGTGTGTGTGTGTGTGCGCGCAAGAGGTCTTAAGGCACTCCACTCTAAACCTGCCAAGCATCCATCAAGCTCACTCTGGATCCTCTCAGCTCACTTAACATGTTTCCCCCTGCAGTATTCTGGGGCTCTGACCTTGTTCCACAACAAAATCTTCCTGGCAAAATTAAATATATATGTTGGAATAGGAAAAATGGTTGCTCTTTTGGGTTCTGGGTGGAATGCTGACTTTCTGTACTCTCAATAAATAGGCAATTAGTCGATCATGATCAGCACTACCTGTTCACACAGAAGCACTGGTACTGTGCTTCTGCTTTTTCATTTTTGAAAAACAAAAATGATCACATGCAAACATGGTGGTCTTTAAATAAATTTTTAAAAAAGCAGTATTGCATCAATTTACATAGAAAGTCTTTGCATACAAAAGAAGCATATTAATAAGACATAAGAACAAAGTGTCAATCTGCCACATGATCTTAGGCATCAGCAATAAATCCTGCCTTGATGACAACAAAACCCAAAACTCTAGTTAGTTTGTCTAATGAATAAATTAAACATTGATACAGCACCTGAAAGAAACACTTCAAAAAAAGTGAGAAAATAACTGAATAATTTTAATTCTAACGTTTTTTCCCTTCTCTTGCTTCCCACTGTGAAAATGCCCAATTTAGATAACTGTTTCCAGCATATGTTTCACAATAAATAATGTAATGATGAATGTTTTTAGTACTTGCATAACATAAAAAATTACCAGTTTGAATACGTTCTATGCAGATGATAGTGATTTCTCTGTTGAAAGCAATAAGGCAGCTAAGAACATTTTTAAACCAGGTCAAAACTCTTGAGCACATGCTTTGTACAAATACAGCATACCGACAGCATTGAAAATTAAATGCATGAGGCATTTTAGATTTTGTCAAAGATGCACATATGCACATTTGCACATGTCAGGCAGCCTGTGCCTGACGTGCAATGTGCGTGTAAATGTAATATGCACATAACGTAGAAAATAGCATAAATGATATGGTAAATTCTACTAAATGGGGCATCACGGTGGCGTGGTGGTTAGCACTGTTGTCTCACAGCACGAAGATCCTGGGTTCAAATTCATGTTCTCCCTGTGTCTGCGTGGGTTCACTCTGGGTACCCTGGCTTCCATCCACAGTCCAAACTTGGTGGGGTTAGGTTAATTGGTGATTCTAAATTGCCCATAGGTGTTAACATGAGTGTAAATGGCTGCCCTGCGGCAGACTGGCGATCTGTCCAGGGTGAACCCTGCCTCTTGCCCTGTGGCAGCTGTAATAGGCTCCAGGCCCCCTGCAACCCTGAACAGGATAAGCGGAAGAGCATGGATGGATGAATTTTTTGAATTTTTAATGATTTCATGGTATTTTTCTTGTTAGTTTGGATGAAAAACTTCATTTTAATGAAAGCCTAGCATAAATTTGCAACTGAATTGAACATTACCAACATGTCCTACTGTGAGTTAGAAAAGCATATATCTCAAATAGCATGTATTCCAGATCCATCCTATAAACTATTTGATGTGATGTGCTTAAAGGAATGATTCACTGTTTTTAATCCATGCCTTATTAAAATGTTGTTTCCGTCACAGTCAAGCTTTCACTTCTTTTTCTTCCTCTTTGAACATTTGTAGATGATTTCCTGTGTGCATGGTAACAGTACAAAAAAAAGAAAAAAGAAAACGCTACTGATTTTTCATGTACAGTACTCCACTTTCTTACTGCACTTATGGTGTTCTAGACCCATTTATATACCATCCCTGAAACATTATTTATGTTATTCCTCTGTGGATGATTAACTTCCCTTAGTATATAAAGGATCATACACACTATAATAATAAGTAAGGAATTAAAATTGATTTCTCATGTTTATAAATCCAAAAAGAAAGCTTAAAGTGAAAATATGGAAATGTAGAATAATAATAATAATAAAAAAAAACACTGTTATCACCTGGAACTCCCCTATCCACCCTGCTATCACTATCACCTGGGGATAGAAGGTGGGTGTTGTGGGAGTCTAATTCTTTGGAGAGCCTAAGCCTGCCAGGAGCTGACAGATCGTTTTTATTCTGCCAGAGATCAGACTCTTTATCTGGGCAAGAGAAAGGGAAGTGAATGCCTGGTGAAACACAGGTGGAACTGTCACACACCTCCTTTGGCACAGATTTTGATCGATTTGCCTTGTTTAGGTTGGTTTGCAGTGATTGGAGCGCTTGACATACGGTGGGGACAGGTGCATCAGAGACAACGTGGGTGAAAAGCATCTGCGCAGGGCTCATCTTTGCCCTCCAAGCGGTGGTTGGTTGACATTCAAAATTCACACATGAAATATATTAGTATCATCTGCGCCGTGACTCATGAGCTGCTAATGGCTTACTGTAGCTCACAAACCTAGTTAAGCTCCCTGTTCAGCTTCGATTTCACTAATAGACAATGAAAGTCTGAGCGGATCCTAAATATTCTCAGCATTACACATGTAAACAGAGCTGGCAATTAAGCTCCCCTTCCTGTAATTTGTTAACACCGATGCTGACAAATATGAGAAAATAATTTAAAAATTCCAACTAACATGCAAATTTAATACTTGATCCGTGTTTATCTGTTCAGTGTAAAGGACTCAGACACAAGGCAAACGGTTTCCAGCTGCAACAGCATACTTCAAAGAGTCCAGGATCGTTGTAATTAAAGCGGGCATAGGATTCATTAT
The DNA here is from genome assembly GCA_034780415.1 of Cichlasoma orientale. NCBI lineage: Eukaryota > Metazoa > Chordata > Actinopteri > Cichliformes > Cichlidae > Cichlasoma > Cichlasoma orientale. Next base: position 350,113 of record JAVDPK010002676.1, on the reverse strand, counting down.
TATGCTCATAAATCTCCCCTTGATTTCCCCTTGCTCAACACAAACTGGCACAGTTTTTGCTCCATTGCCTCATTGGCAAGCACTGCTGCCTCACAGCAAAATATTGAACCATGGAGTAACTACAGTAGTTTTGCTCCTCTGTTACTGTAATATTGTAATGAATAATATGGATGCTCATACAAGTGAATTTGAAGTTTCACCCTTTGACCCTAGTGAGAACCTGAAAGTGGAGGTGTGTAAGTAGCTTTCAAGACAAAGATTACCAGCGGGAAATATTTGACAGCTGTGCCCTGACACATCATGTAGAAAACGAATTAGCAGCCATGGCACTTTCATAATTTACCCACAGGCACAAGCATGTGAGTATTGTTTACAGACTTTGCACAGTTAAGCCAAATTCAGAATAATGGTGCTTTGATGTAGCACTTATATCAGGAAGGTGTTATAGTGTTATAGCCTATTACATGTTTGTGATATATAACTAGAAATATTGACCTTCCAAAGAAAACATTTGGTTAGCATTTACGTTGCTATTTATATTAATCTGCTGCATACATTCATCATTTTAAATGACTCAGAGTTTTTTCATCCTTAGGGCCTGATGGATTGTTGACCTTCATCAGTGACTTTCTGTCACTGCGGATGTCTGCAGCATCCATTCAATGCAGGGCAACTTTCCGAGAGGGCGCATGGGGGCACTGAGTCATCCAGCCAGTGTAAGCACTGTGTTGCTTGACCGGGAAAGGCACAAATATTTGATGAGTCCCTCAGCTCGCACTGTGTTAAAGATGCACCGTGTCCAACACAAACCCTGCAGCAGCTTAAGGACTGGTTTACTCTGAGCTGACTGTGATCAGTGATTGTTCAAAAAAAGAAGCAAAGCTGAAATTTTGTGCAAACATTTCCCACTCGAAAACCCGGGAAGTTCAAGTCCAGGTTCATGTACCAGACTAGACATTAAAGATAAATAAGAAAAAAAAAAACTATCTAAGAAGTGGGAGCTATTTCAACAGGCACTTTGTCTATGGCATAGAAATACTTTGGCCATGTGATGAGATACAATCCTTGTACAAGTCCAAATATCCTGGCCTAATATACAGCTCATATATATGCTCAGAAAAGGTTGATGAGTTGGGCATAAAATTGCAGCAAATATCCCATAAATCTGGCTAGCTTTACCACTGCTCTGCTCATGCTCGGATGTTCTTTAAGTACCAACCACTTGCCCTCATGGATGACATGTGTAATCACATTATAAGTCTGTCTGACCCTCTGTCAAAATCCTGGCTTTGGGTCTGCTGCTGTAATGTGTCTAATACTATTCAAAGCAGAGTAGAAAAATAACAATAGACCTCATTCACATGCTTAACCTCTCTATGCTGTAACCAACGGCATATATACTGTATTTATCAGTATTCAGGCAATTGCATGGTGGTCTTACCCCGACCCAGTGAGCCAAAGCTGATATAATAAAGTGTGAAATAATTTAGGCTAAGCATTCTAAAAGCTTTTTAACATGCTGTGGGGCAGAAGCAGCTTTGCAAAAAGGAACAGATCAAGACCACAGCATTAGGATGAGGCGAAGTCCTTATCTGGTAACAAGGAGGAGAAATGGGAGAAAAGAAAGAAATTCACACCCATATTCCAAACCTATGCTGTATTTCATTTCACACAATTATGCCCAACTATTTGCCTGCAGTTACATTCATTGAAAATCCATCCCTGCGTTAATGGAATTATAATGATGTAGTGTATGCCGTGGCACCTAATCAAACGGAATTGATTTAAGTTGCTTTTTGGCCCAGGGCCCCTTGCAGCTCAAGGGCTCCCTGTGTGTCTTCTGTTTCTCTGACAGCCTTTGGCTTTGGGGAACAGACTTGATAGAATGAGGACTATGTGTGTACCTGCACATGTATGTATCAAAGTATTAACAAATTTGTTAGCATTTTCTTTTCAGTGATGTGCAGTATGCTGCTGGATTGGCTCAGAGTTGAGTAACAAGCTAATGTGATACCAGTAAAGGCAAGGTAATAAAACTACCAGGGTAACAGCTGTGAGGTTTTAGTTAAGCGCCTTGAGGCGATTGTTTGTTGTGAATTGGCGCTATACAAATAAAGTTGAATTGAATTGAAAGTTACTTGATACTTTAAGGTAGATGCCAATGCCAACATGCTAATATTGTCTTTGTGATAATGATAACACGCATATGCTAAAGGTGTACTGTTTGGCCTGTTTACCAAAATTAAAGTTATGATCAAAGTAATCCTAATATTAATTTTTAGTACTTGCTTACTACTAGTAGTATTAGTATTGACTAATCACATTTGAACAGGGAAAAAAAAAGCCAAAATATCAATTTTGCTATTTAAAATTTGTAAACAAAGATGAAATATTGGCTGCTGTTGCCAGAGGAATCATCGGAATAGTCGATGGGTTCCTGGGTTATCAGTAATAAGTAAGTTATAACACATACTAAATGTCACGGCAATCTGTCTAACGGTTGTTGGGGGTTTTCATTTAAAAACCACAAACCTAATGAACCTAATAGTGGCGCAGAAAAGTGAAGAGATCAGATAAGTCATTAGGAGTCTCGGTGAGTATGAAGTTTGTGCTTGTCTTTTTAACAGATGTTGGAATTGCACAGGGTACACGTAAAACCTTGATCTACTTGTGGAGCCAGAGAAAAAAGTCAAGTCATCACCAGAATCATTACCATTCATCACCTGAGAACCATCTGTTTTTCCAGTTTCACAATGATTCATCCAGCTGTTAAAACAATACACAGAAAACACAAATGCCAACCTGCTTGCGGAGCTCAAAAGATTTAGAGGGTTATTAAGATTCATTTCCCTAAGAATAAAATCTAATCAAAGTGGTGGGCAGATCGACAGACTGGCCAGCGTGACCTTCCCCGGAGATACGCCGCTAATGTGGCATAAAATCTGGAAGACCTCCCACATGAAAAAACAAAACATTAATACACATTTTGCTCTTGCAAATCAGCCTTTCAAAAACTCTATCAGTGGGTTCACGTGATAAAGCCACAAAATGTTTGTTTCTTCTTTAACTGGATTACCACTAAAAGGGCTGTACCCAGAGCTGAGAACTGAAACCAGTCATGCTTTTTTTTTTGAGCTGCTTGAAAAAGGTCAGAGCCATAAAGCCCTGCCCACAATAGCGCCAACAGGTTTATCCATCAAACACTGCACTTCAGCTGACCACCATCCTCCTCACTGCCCACAAAACTGCTCTGCAAACCAATTTTACATAGCCAGGTTGCATATTGCATTCACCCCCACTGACTAGCCTTTTGTGAGGCAGCTGCTAGTCTGACTGCTCTTTCACATGAAGCACTGTCAATTTCAGATGTCCTTGTGAAAAAAGGTGAATATGTTCAGCAATTAGAATCTTATTCAGCGCGGACACGAGATGGCTGCAGAATTACCTCAAGTCTGAGCTGAATCTGCAAAGCAAGGCAGGTGAATCAGAATATGTGAATAACTTGGAGGTGTGCAAAAAGCAAAGGCATCCACAGACAAAATGTACTGTGGAGCTAGGAATAGTTTTGCACATTTACAAAAGCTCATTCTTGCAATTCTGCCATCTGATTCTCACTGAGTCTTCGGTGATGAGGTAGAATCAGATAGAGCACAGACCTTACATAAAAATACAACCTTTTTCCTCTGCTCTCTGAAAGCATGCAGCCAATTGTGTGTGACAAATTGAGAGCATTTTACAATGCCCTTTACCAAGCGTCTGAAAAATTAGTTTCCCTGCCTCTTTCTCCTGTCTCCCTAACGTGGACACCCAAGTCTCCCATTTCCTGAATACCTTGAAAACACAAAAGGAGAGCAGTGACATTTATTGGGCCCGAGTTTATTTGTATTCCATCTCTTCCTTCACTACATGTCGGCTTTTATGAGCTCACTCAGGCGAAACATTAAAGAAGCTCATTCTTTATTAATCCTCACAATGACAATTCAGAGCTTCCGACATACAGACTTTACTGTGTGCTTGCATTTTCGACACTAAGAAATCAGGTTACTGTCATTATTTTTTAAACATCCCTTGGTTGTTGCTGTATGTAACGTTTTGCACTACGTGGGCTTTCTGTTTCATCAAGTAGAATTACTGTACATAAAGAGGTGAAGTAAGTACTTTCCACTTGCACTGCTTAATGACCTTGTTCCATATAAAGTTGCATACGAGTCTGCACTGAGCTGTTGAGTGATTTGACCTTGCTAGGTTGGCATGCCAAATCATCATGTTTTCCTCATGTTTATATACAAATTGAACACTGAATTTATTAAGAGCACACAATCCAAGGCTAAAGCTCCCACCCCCATTTTAAGCCATATTTGACTCAAAGATATACAGCCAGTTGAATGCTAATTTAGTCACTTTGCATTTTGCAGCTGCCCTGGGCTCAATTTTACAGTTCGACATCTGTGGCCACCCTGAGGAGTGATAACCAGACATGTCAGATACTATTGCATATTATTGTACTTGGGGGCAAAATTGACTGAATTTGCCAACATGCATTTAATTAGATGTTTGAGATACAAACAGCAGTACAATATCACTTGGTTATGTGGTGTCACATTTAAAGATTCTTTAGTGTTCCAAACCAACACTATTAAAAATTTAGAGAATGATGTTAGAAATAATTTGCTCATCCCGATGGCCTGTTTTCTTAATTTCTTATTTTATTTTACTAAAACATCCAAAATGATGTTTAACTCTTACATACTGCGCAGTTCAAATTTGACCTGGTTTGATTTGGCAGCAGTAAAACTAGCAGGTTGAAATCTGATCCTTCCTAAAATGACTCAAAATACACAAAAATAAAAATAGTAATCTTAAAACCATGAAACTGTACGTGCCATGTCCATGTGTATTATTTATGGGACAGTGGTGAAAGAGTCCAAGGGGGACCTTGACACTGTCATGAGAACTGTCTCTGTTCCCACCAGGCAGAGACGGGCACCTGCTGGTCTTTGAAGGGCCATGGGGGAATCTCAAAAACAGTCCATCCGCCCATTTTCTCCTGCTTCAGGGTTGTGGTGAGTGTGTGCGCCTGTAGGAGGAAGCCGGAAAGAACCCACGCAAGCACAGGGTGGACATGCAAGCTCCGCACAGAAAGGCACCAGACAGCCAGTGGATTTGAACCCAGGACCTCCTTCCTGTGAGGAAAAGTGCAAACCACTGCATCAGTGACATATCTATCAAATCTGTCAAAATACACTACAATGTGGTGTTTTTAAGGAATTTCTCATATTATTTTTTTATTGAATTAAACACATGTTGCATTTTCTATTTTCTATTTACAGAAATGAAGAAATCATTAATATACTGGCAGAAAATTACCATTTTTTTGTTTTTTTACAGATTTCTTTTTAAGCAATGTCATTATATATATAACCAAAAAGGAACAGAGGTCATCCAGAGGTCAGAGGATGTTTTGACACAGACAGGAGATCTATAATAAGGCAGGACAATGGTGGTTAGCACCATTGCCTCAGAGCAAGAAGGTTTCTGGTTCAAATCCTAGCTGGGGCCTTTGTGTGTGCAGTTTACATGTTCTCTGTGTGCCCATGTGAGTTTCCTACAGGCACTCTCCTCCCACAATCCAAAAGACGTGCAGGTTAGGTTAACTGGTGGCTCTAAATTGGCCATGGACGTGAGGTGGGTTAAGTGCCTGAAACGTTTAGAGTAAAACGCTGTATGAAAGTATAGTTAAAGTGCTTATAGTGAGCATGTTAGATCACATTTGCATTGCATTGAGAAAAAAAAATCTAAAATTAAACAAATTAGAATCCATTTATTTTGAGTTAAGTGAGATTAAAAAAGAGCTCAAAAGATGTAAGCTAGAATATGTAAGGCACCTGAGCTGCCATTTCAGTGAGTGTAGGAAACACACGTGCAAGTCCCACACATGCAAGGTTTCCTACCACTGCTTTTTCATGTACAAACTGTTTTTGAATAAACAAATTTTTAAATGCTGTCCGCTCTGTTAATTAACATTGAGTTAATATTGTAGGTGGTAGAAGATTTTGTTTATGGTATAGCAGTGAGGACAGTGTTTAGCAGCTGTGATGTAATAAATCCCAGTTGCAGATTGCTCTTGCTGTTTTCACTTTAAAGAAAACATATTTAAATCATTATGGCTGTTATTGTTTTCACGGACGTTTCACTGACAACTCTCACAGTTCTACCTTAAGTGAAGCAAATGAGCTGAAACAAACCGAATAAATTCCACAATATAACAAAAGCCAAATAACGCTACATATGATAAAAACACTGCTAATTTCCCCACACTTTTTATACAATGATTTAAACTGAACTCACAACGTGATTTTTGGAAGAAGGCTGGTCATAGTGAATCTTGTGTCACCGTGTGGTTGCACTGGGGGTTGATGATTGAGCAATTTAAGGAAATTAGGACTCAGACAACATTTGGTCTTAAATTGTGCCAAGGGAACATTAAGCTTTGCAAAAACAGAAGTGTTGTTATTATTGGGAAATCAATAGTACTTTTTAATCCTAACTCAATTTGAGGGAGCTGAAGTCTCTGCAAACAACTTCTTTTTTTTTCTTAGTGGTGTGTGCACGCACCGGGTAATCAGATAATGTTGTTTTGTTTTTGTTTTTTAGCCCTATCAAATAGCAACCCAATTTAATACTTGATTGTGAAGTTACTGACAGCTTCTGGTGTACAAATGTTTTCTTACTTTGATGTAGATGCCAACACTTATCAATTATGTTTGAATTGTTGGCAGACTGCAAATAAGACATTTGTGATTACAGAAAGCTTTCAACCCGCTGCATCACAGAATCACTCAAATCATTTTTTGGGACAAATAAGACTTCTAGTGAAAGGGTGACAGGGGTACATCAGCAGACAGGTAAAAGGGTCTAAAATTGGAGAACAAATGAGAAAAAAACTCGACGCCTCAGGGAACCAGATGCAAGGAATTTAAGAGAATAAAACAAGAAACAAAAACAAGTAAATGAATATTATTAAGAGGCAGAACTCTTTTTAAAGTGAAAAGAGAAGGCAGTTATAGTTAAACTCTTTATTATGTATCAAGATTGAAACACAGGGAAGATTCAGTTATAATAACAAAACGTTACAAATCCATTCAGGAACGTTTCACTGATAAGCTCACAATAAATACTCTGTTACTTATAATGTTTCAATAGAAATATGCAATAATTCAATACACCTCAAGCAGGGTGGAGGTGGGGGTGGGGTGTAAGGGCAGCCGTTCCACTTCAAGACATAATGATGGATTATGACCAGACTGGACTGTATGTGGAAGTGCACAATCAGCTAAATGTAAGCCAGAGGCAGAGATTTTCATAAATATGTATGGCATCTTACATACCGTTAAGAGGCTGCAGTGAATTACAGATCAGCATTATCAATTCAGAAATACATAATTCTGCTGAGGTACATTTCAAAAGCGGCTTACTTCAATAGATGCAAATATGACACAATGGACTCAAAGAGCAGAAGAACTTTAAGCGCCTCACTTGACTTTCAGTCGCATACAGAATGAGCTCAAGTGGCATTTTGTCCCAGCAGTTTTCACCTATCAAAGTAGCATTTTAAAGAATACATCCTCCAAGGACACTTTATTACACAGTGATAAGAAACTTGTAAAGAAAAGTTTGCAAAAGTCCACTTGATTGGTGGGGGAGGGGGCATTGGGGCAAGAAGTGCAGAGCAATATTAGCAGCAGTCCCTTGTACAATCTCGTTTTCAGTTTCTGAAGCAATCACGGGCCAGCAGAGCACAACTGCACCGCAATTAAGCTGTCTGTGATTTTTAATTAAAACTAAGAGGCGTGATCCGTCTAAAACTTTGTTTGCCTTTCAGGCAACACAAGTTATCATCTTCATAATGGATAAGATTATAACGTTGTATGAAAAATGATCACATTCCCATTCACAGTTTGACATAATATAAGGCAGATAGAGGGAGACAAAGTAAGTTATTTTTTCTTGCTTGCAGTTTGCCATCCAAACATTGTTACAATTAGGACAATAATTGTAATAGAGACATGAATTATTCAGAGGTGTGAAGCAGTTTCAGCTGTACCCAGTAGGCACAATCAATACACTGCCTGATGCCTTCACTAAGGCAAAGTCCATTACAAGTTCTAATGCATCTGAGTAGCTTCTGAACCAAAAAGCAATTTAATGTTGATATCTCCGGGGACTGCACAAGAGAACTTGAGAGAGACCAATAAACAAAACCAGCACAGCAGCAAGCATACACAACCCTGAGGGATACAAGCTTTTACTGTACAAAACCGTTGACTCTGACTTTGTATTGACAACATGAACATCAAAACTGTAGCACTTTTAAAGTCCAGTCACAGGATAAATGAGTGGGTGAAACAGGAGCCAAAAGATGCACAAAAAACAAAGGTGTCTTTTTTTCCCCCCAGTGCCATTTTTTCATTGTTGCAGCTGTACACAACAAAACCCACTAAATATCATAGCAAAAAGCCTTTAAGGGCTATTTTCACATTACCTCACAGGAGATTTTATGTTAACTTTTCCAACAACTAGCAGTTAGTCTGGAGAAGTGCTAAGCTGTATTAAGAGGTGCAATTAAACTTATATAATAATCAATAAAGTATACCTACTTTAAGTTTAGTTATGACTTTTAGGTTCTTTGTAAGTGATGCTGCATCTAAGATATCATCTTAGAACATAAACTTATACTCAGTCATCTTCTTTACCAAAATTACCTGCCTTACATGAGCTGCGTCTCCACTTAAGTACTTCATTACTTAAGTTCAGCGACAAAGTACAAATACTTCATTACTCTACTTAAGTAGAATTTTCAGGTATCTGTACTTTACTTGAGTATTTATTTTTCTGACAGCTTTTTAGTTTTACTCTCTACATTTTTACACAAATATCTCTACATTCTCCTCCTCAGGTTTTCAAAACAGGCTGTTGTTTTTAGGTTTAATGCATCTGAGGGGAGTTATTATTTCACTGCATCCTTTCCGGACATCAAACTGATCTGAACCTAAATGGAAGGAACAATAATACGTAAGACAATCCTAATGGTGTGTCTATCAACAGGCCTTATTGCACACTAAGAGATGAAAGAGGCAAGAAAAACATTATGCATCATTTATAGTAGTATACTCAGGGGTTAAACTGGGCCAGAATCCTCTGCAGCACAAGTTGTGGTTGTAGTATTGAAGAGCTAGCACAAAGGGGAGTAACTCTTTTTAAGTGTCAGGTAATTTCAAATGCCACTTTCAAACTGATTGACAAATATTAGTAAACACAAAACTGTTTGTCTGCAGTTGGTCACACAGCGTGTCTGCTTGGTAAAGGCACAGCTACTTTAGAGAAAGGAATGTGAGATAACGGCACTCTCAGAGATGGGGAAAGAAAAGGAGAGGAGGAAGACACAAAGACTGCTCAGTGACATTTGATAAACTGGAAATTTTGATTTGAATTTTTTTTACTTGTATAAAAATGACATGCAAAATGACATCTTCAGAGTTTTTTTTAAAAAAAAAAAAAACAGATTTCAGATCTGGACATGATGCAATTATTTTTTTTTCCATATTTTGAAAGGTCTTGCGAAACAAATTGAAGTATGCTGAGTAATACTAATAACCTATGTTATTCAAAGGTTGCATTAAAAACCAGGAAGTTTATTTCAGGCTCCACTAGTTAGTTTGTGTTATTGTGGTGAATTTACAGCAATGCAATATGTTGGACTGGTGCAGAGAAGTTCTGGTGTTCTGATGATGCTTAAATTAATTTACTTTATTCCACCTTTATACCAACTTTATACTGTCAAATATAAAGGCAGCATAAACAGCATACAGTCAATGTAGGAGATGGAAATCATCTAGTGTGCCTCATGAAACATCTTATATCTTGATGAACTGACTTGTGTAACCTCAACAGACCACATGCCAGCTGATCACAGCCTGTACACAAAATCTACTGCAGTGCACAATTGAAACTATTGTGACTTATTTCTAAGTGATTCCTTTCCCTGCACTGCACACTACAATCAATCTTAGGGTTCCCCACACCCACTTTAACCCCTGACTATACTCGTTTTTCTGTTTAGGTGTGGAGGCAAAGTCATCAATATACAATGTAAGCAACAACAAACAGAGCTGTAGAAATGCTCTTCAAATAGTTAATTTTGACTTTTATACTTTGAGTACATTTCAGAGCGTGTACTTTTACATTTTTACTTGAGTAAAGAAGTTGAATGAGTACTTCAATCTTTACCAGAGTATTTTTTCAACACATGTTTCTGTACTTCTACTCTTAAGTGAAGGATGTCTGTACTTTTCCTCTGCAAAGACACACTCTATCTGTAATTATGACTGTAGACTGGCTGTGGCCATGCTTTTGGTTGTTAGGATTGCTGCAGCCTGACATTACCATATCCACCACATGGACATATCCACAGTAAATTGAACCACAGGAGCAGGAGACACCGGAATAATAACCACATATCCAGCTACACCTTCACTCACCACAACAGAAAGGCAGCTGTAGCTGCTCATAAGCAGTAGCTGGATAATGAAAGATCACTTATGAAATGAGTAATGAGCACTAAATCCAACACATAGATAGTCATATCTCTCCTTTCCTTAATATTTACAGCCTTTCACCCTGTCAGTTAACTGGCAGTGCAGTATAACAGAATGGCACAGACACGCAAACTGTTCATATGGATCTCAGGGAAGCATATTGTAAGGTAAGGCAAATGTTATTGCAAAGCAACAAGACAGTGTTGCAAGTTAACACAAATCTTATTGGAAGTTAATTGAACAACTTTTTGTCAGTTTGGCAAGCATCTGGCTTGATGAGTATAGAAATAAAATTTTAAAAATGCAGGGGAGCAATCAAGAGTTTCCAAAACTCTGATTTTCTCTTGTATTGAAGTCTTTGTAGGTACAGTGAAATACAGCAAGACACCAGACTAAAACCAAGCAAAGTGATGCAGCACAGCACAGGGGTGACTTCAGGGCACCAAAAACCATGTGAAGACAGAGCCACTCTCCACAAGAAGCTGACCTTAGAAGAGAGTAGGGTTAGTAAATGCCAAAACAATCATGTCAATCAATGTACCAAGCTGAAGTACTTTAAAAAGGTACAATGTACTATTGAATCTTACCTGTTGGATAAGGTAACATTCACTGAAATTTAATTTTGCAAAAGCCATCAGAAAACATTATTATTGTGTTGAAGTAATTTTTAAAATCTTACAAAAAAAAATCTTGTATCCATCATCACAAACACCAAGTCAAGGTGGCGTCTTTTTCTTTGGATCTGTTTGGTTGGTTTCATCAACTAACAGCAGCAATGCTGGGAAAACAGACACAAACAGAAAAGTTTGTGATGGAGTTGCTCTGAAAGGAGGTCTAATAGCCCAGGGAGCAGACGGTCACTGAGCTAAGAGGAGTGTTGAAGAACAGATGACCACGGAGGTAGATTTCCACAGAAGTATGCTGCTCCTGCTGTAAAATATTTAAAAAACTGTGGATATTCATTACTGCACAAGACATCTCTCTGTTATTGTATTCAGTAGGTGATGACCTAAGTAGCTGTCTAGAAAATATCCTATGATTTATGCTGATATTTACAGCAAACTTCCATTATGACTGATTTCTTACCACACTCACAAATCAGCAACATATTCAATGCAGTTTACATTACCCTATGTCAGCAAATGACTTCCATTTGCTGCATAACACCCGAGATCGATTTACTCTGCAAAGAAAAATGAGCCCATTTGAAATATTCAAATGTAAGTTCTGCCTTGAAGTTAAAACACTCAAACAGACATATTAGTTGCTGCTCCTCTTTTTTTTTGTTATTACTTGAATATTTCCCATATTTTTTTCTTTTAGTTCTAAAGGACTTTTGGACCTTCAGCAATGATGTGCTGCAAACATTTGAAACTTGCTAATGTAATGTAATTGATGTAATTCATCAGGACTGACAACAGGTCTTCAAAATGACAAGGCTTCAGTGGGATCTTAGTCTTCATTGGCCAGGAGATGAATGGACCAAAGGAGTAATTCAAAGTGAAAAATCAGTTCCTTGAGAATTAGTTCCCTTCTTCCAGGCATGGTGAAAAATTCCTGTCAGAAGATGAAGCAGTTTTCTTTTTCATCACACTAATTTACAGTTGGCAGTTAGATGACAAACTCTACTTTGATTATGAAATTCAATTGCTGGGAACCAAATTTATTTTGAAGGTAGACAATAAGAATGATAGTTCCTTAAGCCCCTTTTAGGTCTCCCAAGACATTCAAGCCTAAATATTTAATAAAAGTCAAGTTTTTAGGCACTACCACATTTTTCCAACCTGGAAGTTACATCCATCCTTTATACCATCCGTGTTCACCATGTGACAACAGCATCTAGTAATAGCGGATGGAGAAAGCTGACAGCAGTTTGAAGGTCTGTTTGTATGTTTGTAAAAGTCTTTTACCTGTAAACTGTGGTGAAAGAGAGCTGCCATGAGTGGAAACATCTGAAGATGAACCTCCCTCTTTCTCACTCACTCTATTATGTTCTGTCCTTCTCTGCTACAAGGAAGTTGGTTTGCTGTGAAACTTGTTGGTGTTTATTATACTTAACGTAACATAGCGGGTTGTTGTCAAGGCAATCAAACACATTAAGCACAATAAAAGTGATTTCACTTCAGCTGGTTCCTGTCAGCTTCAAACGTGTGCGTGAGGTGGAAAAAAACAACCTACCTAATGTGACTGTAAATGACAGACTTTTGCAGACTACTGATTCTCAGTTTGATCCAAATTAATAACAGAGCAAATAAAGATGAGTAACACCAGTACATATTCACTATATTTATCCCATTTTCATTTATTATTCACTAATAATTTCCAACAACTCAGTAAATTTAGATTCTTGATTCTTGAAGGAAAGCTGTTTAAGTTGAGCTTGATATTTTCTTACACATATAGGAATGATTCCCAGCCTCTTCCTCACTGTAAGGGATGCCGATTAATTTAACAGTAGCATTGGACTCGTATTCACTATCTGCAG
>JAVDPK010002676.1:311956-336933 GCA_034780415.1 Cichlasoma orientale | reverse complement strand
CCCCCCCCCCCCCCCCCCCCCCCCCCCCCCCCCCCCCCCCCCCCCCCCCCCCCCCCCCCCCCCCCCCCCCCCCTGAATGCGCCACTCCAGCTTAGGTGCTCAACTAATTTTTGATGCTCTGTCAGAGGCAACCAGAAAGAGGAGGGCAGCAAAGAAAGAGAAGAGATTAGTCAGAACTCCTACACTAATAACTGAAACAAACCCTGCAGGTTTGCATCAGAGTTCATCATTTTAATGTATGTTTTTTAGTCAGAGTGAAGGGCAAAAGATGCAGGCGAGGTACTTAAAATGATCAAGTAAGGTCATTAGATTGTAACATAAGCTGCCTCAGTGTTTGATCATGAAGACAGCAGGTAATCTAAAATCTTACAAACTTCTTTTATTAAGCATTCATTTGCATTTCTTTACGGAACTTGTCGCATTTAGAAAACAGGCTATTCTAGCAAACCGTGGAGTAAGCCCCACCGTGATGACTGAGCAGTGTTTACCTCACTTGAACGACTGTATTAAACTACCATTGAGATCTCAGCACTCAGTTGTGTAATGAAGGTTGGAATTGATACACAATAACTGTAATGTGTTGAATTGCTAGCGAGAACCGTGTCTCTGGTGGCGCGTTTAGAGACCGACATTGAGATGGAGGTTAATGATGCAAAACCTGTGCGTCTCACATACCACAGCACTGTTTGGGCTTCATGTCTGAGCTTTGACTCTGTTTATTCAAGCTGTGATACTGCCATATATAGCTGAAAGGGGGGAGTTGTGATAGGGCCAGATTTGTATTTACTCCCCACTGTATGAATGTAGAGATCTCAACGCGCTGACCCTCGATAAAAGTAATCCGTTTGACATTTGATTGAGGATTATATACGAATTATACAGCTTAACCATGGCATGTGTGAAGAAGAAAGGTTTAGCACTGAGTTCTTATCACTCAGTTTTCTACAAATCACTGTAATTTTTCTTTCCTAATCTTGAGCTATGTTTAGAATTTCTTCAACCTTGCGGTTAGCCTTGGTCATGGCTTCTGAAGTCTCTTTAAGGTTTTGCTGCAGCAGTGAGAATGTGCTTCCATCACATGGGCTGCATTGTAAAGGAAATGTTGGGTTTTGGATAAATTAAAAAAGAACTCTGAGCTAAAATGTGCCAGTGTCATGCATGACGATAATACTGAAGCATATAGGACTTTTTTTCCCCCCTTAACTCTATGGTCATATGCAGGTTTTGAGCCAGCCCTCATTTTTATTATATTTTGCTGTTGTGTGTAGACACAACACTGGTTCAGTTAGGTGGCTTTTTTATGCCTGAATGATTTGCAGTCCAGTGTTGAATGGCTTAAAAAAAAAAGAAAAGGAAAAGAAATTTATATATATTCCTCTGAAAATAGTCACGTAGAAGGACCAGACTGATGAGGGAATGAGGGGAAAAAGCAGCCAGTGTCCAAAAAAAAACTTTGAAAGACCTCCAGAAAGCCTGGAAATGATTGCTCAGGACCACTTTTAAAAAATTACAAGGAAGTCTGGCTCCTTGGAAGCAAAATATAAAGAAAAGAGGGGTGGCTCAAGACTTTCACACAGTGCTATAATTATTGTTCTTGTAGCTGGCTGCACTGTGGTGAAAGGTCTTTTTGGGCTATCATGACAAACTCTAGGAAATTGTACAACAGCATCAAGAGCAAACAGGTGCACTCCTACTGAATTTCATTGGGATGTTCTGGACAAAAAAATTGCACAGCTGACTGTAGTACTGGCTGTTACTGAATTAACCCCAAATCAGAAAAGAACAAGACAACAACAGAATTTTCTTTCCGCTCTTCTTGACCCGAGAATTGCTTCCCTTTTCTCCCTTTTTGGCAAAGCCCACCGCAAAAATCACATAAGCATTTTTTTTCCCCCAGCAGTCAAAGACGGCAGCTGAGAACTGCTTATACAAGTGATAAAGCTGTAAATAAATTATACATCTCTTTTTCTGTATCTCTGAGTCATTTAAAAGTAGATCACATACAACTTAAAGATATGTCACTACTGTTCTTTTCCAATCAGGCTGGTGGCAATGACTCTGTCTGTAGTGAGAGTGGGAGAGGAAGGCAGTCACTTCATAGAAAAGTTTTATGTAGGAAGTCCAAAAGGAACAAATGGGATGCTACAAAAAATGTGGTAGTTGGCTCTGTGCCCTGTACTTAAAGGCTATGCTCACTCTGTAAATTGTTTTATTTTTTTGAAGACTCATTCCTCACATTCTTCTTTGCTCTTCTGTGTTCAGAAGGAGCCTTGAGAACACATTGCATTTTTAGTCTGCCTTCTGATGGCTGTTTACAACAACAGTTTTAAAAGAGCTGAGTGGCGTCCACAAAGGCTTTTTAAATCAGCTACGTGACTTTACCCTTTGACTGTTAGAAAACATCACAACATTTGTGAGAAGGTGATAAAATATGAACCGTTTGTTGTCCCTGTGCTGCTCCAACATGTGAGTTGTGTTGGTTGAAATAAATGTTTTTTTTAGTCTGTAAATTATTGAAACATGATTTCATAGTCAGCTTACGCTGAAATTATTTTTGCTTCTTGGCTTTTAAGCATACTCCACAAATTTAAATAGGGTTGAGTTCAGGGCTTTGGGAAAAACCATTCCAGAAGCTTAAGGCTTTATTCATTCCAAAACCAATTTATGTTTGGGATCACTGTCCTATTGGAACACCCAACTGTGTCTAAGTTTCAGCTCTCTAGCTGTTGATTTGAGGTGATATTGAACAATTTGGAGGTAGTCCTCCTTCTTCGTTAGTCCTTCCTTCTCCGTCCGTCCTTTGTGCAATGTACCAGTACCCAAAACAGCCCCAGAGCATGATGATACCACTACCATGCTGATACATACCTCTTGTCAATTATGGCCAGATAGCTCAATCTTTGTCTCATCTGATCACAAATCTGCTTTCTAGAAGGTATTTGGTTTGTCCAGGTGGGCAAATTTCAGTCAGTCTTGAAGGTGTCGATTTTGGAGGAGGGGCTTCTTTCTTGGTTGGCACCCTCTCAATCCATGGAACAATAGCATGGACAGTGACGCTGGTGTTCCAGCGGTTTCCACGTCATGACTGGCTTGATTGTTCCTGAACATGCTAACCAAGTTCCTCTCAGCTGAGGGTAACAGTTTGAATCCTCTTCCAGACCTTGGCAAAGTGGTGACACATCTGAATAACTTGTACTTATGTACAATTGTTTGTACTGATGATCTTGGAATCTGTAGTTGTTTGGAAATGGCTCTAACAGACTCACCCAACCTGTGTAAATCTAAAATTCTTCTTAGATTTTCATTGAGATCCTTGAACTTTCCTATTGTTCTGAGTACTGGTCAGTCCAATGAGTGCTGTCAAACAAATAAGAAATAAATGTGTAAAATTACTGAAGAAGTTCTGGTAGCTCATTGCCCAGATTGTCCTGTAATAAACAGAAAGTTTTTGTTCATCCACAGAAAATTTCATATTTTCTGTATTTATAATACTGTGGGCACATTGTAAAAACAGAGATTTCTATGGTATACTGTATGGTGAAAAAACAGCAACCATTTTATTATTTAATCTTACTTCTTTAGTTTGTTCTAGTATGAATGGCTGTCAGGAAGGTCTTTATCTCTAGGACAAGCTGTAAAACTTATGACAATGTAGCTTAAAGTTTAAAATTTATTTTCCAAAGACATCCAGTGGGCCAGATTGGAGACTGTCGGGTAAATTCCGGCCCTCGGGCCTTATGTTTGACGTGCCTGCTGTAGATCCTTCATCACCACTTATTAAAATATTTAAGTGAATGTATGCATGTGTTTTAGCCTGTATGTGTGTATACTTCTGACTCCGAGTAGATTAGCGAAAATCCAAAATAAATAGTTATAAGCAGTCATTAAACGCCCCCAAATTGCCATGACATTCATGCCTGTGATCGCTATATGTAAACTTCTCACAACAATATCTTGGCCTAAAAAAAGTTGATAATATACTAAATAACTGGATGAAAGAGAGATATTTTGCAGTGAACTGGCAGCTCTGTTGCATATATCACTGTGCCTAAAAAAACATTTTTGAAATATCATGTAAATATTCGGTTTATGCCATACTGTGATCCAAGTCTTTCCGCTGCGAAGTTGTAATGAAGCCATTAAATCAAGGATCGCTCTGTCTCGACCTTAAACCTTCATGAGCCAGCCTTAATGGTTTTCAACTGCCAATCAGCACTCTGGCATATTCTACCACCCTGCGTAAATGAATTCAAATCCTCCTTCCTCGTACTCAGAGAGCCACCTGATGACACGCAGCCTGCCTGGAAATGGATGTCCTCTGGAGAAGCACTGAAGTGACTCCTGTGGGTTATTTAAAAGGAAAAGTTGGGACTGTCAGATCACAGTCATAAAGAGGGTGTTTAAGGGTTTAGCCCACCAGGGCTTATGAATTACATGGTAAGGGGTTGGTCTCTTAATGCATTTAGCATGGAGAGACAGAGACAGAAACAAGGCACTCTGGGAGGAAAAACACTGGAAAAAGACACATGATGAATTGACATTCAAAGCAGATGCATTATAATTGGTGAGATACAGTATAAGTGAATGACATGATGACAGGCATCTTTACAAACTATGTTGAAACTTCATCTTAATGGATTTGTACTTTTACTCTCTAGTCTAGTCAAGCTGAGCCAACTTTATTCATGCTGCCAAAAAACAAAAAAACACTGATTTGTTTCAAAGCCTTTGCAGTGTGAACATAAGAAACACTCTATCCTAGAGAGAAAAGAAAACACAAAAACCACCTTTAACGGAAAACCTTAGAAAGAGAAGCATCCCTCCTGAGCTGGATGGACAATAGATATGACATATTCAGACAGAAATAGTTGATCCCATGGGTAAATATCGGGATAGGACCCTTTGTTCTTCCTGCTGTTTTTGCAGTATGAAGGTATTCTCTTAAGTGCCTATCATGTACAGTGCACACAGCAGGCTCCACGTGGCAGCTTTATTATATTTTGCACAGAGACCCAGAAACGAGCCACTGCTAATGTTCTGTAAAGCTGTCCATCTCCAGGTTTGGGATAGTTTAACTGAGCACAAGTTTAGGTACAGTATACGCAACACGTAATATTTGTGGAAAGATTTCTGTTAATAACTGTTGTCCTCCTGTAAGATGAAGTCATAAAAACATGTATTTTAAATGGGGATTCAAGTAGGTGATTTTTTTACCTTTAAGCTTTGAGTGTACTTAACTTTATATAAGTAAAAGGTTTGTGGGGCCCAAGGAAGAAAACGGCTCACTTTCCCCGGTTGATAATTCATCCTTGAATAGTAGAATTATGACACAAAGAAACAAGTTTAGGTTTGTGCTTAGACATAAGTGACAGGATAATGCAGCAACTGAGCTCATGTTTTGATCAATTTTTCATTACCATCTAAAACACTGTCACATAAAGTGATGTTGTTTTAGATATTTTGAACACTGCTGCATTGAGTGCTGCAAAATTTAGCTCTTGAGCTACTCAGAGGAATACAATGCTTCTTTTCATCTGGTTTGTAACTACAATGCCGCTGCACTGTTTCAGCTTGTCAACAGCAGTGCCAAGTCCCCACTTGGGATTTGCCCAAGTCAGTCCTGTTACCTTTACTAAATTTGGTGCAAGATTTAACAAGAGAAAAATGCTCCATCAATCAAGTTGTGGATGTAGGAAGAGGAGTCGGGGGGGGGGGGGGAGTAGAAACTGAGAAATAAACCAGTGGAAGCTCTGCCAACATCCATTTCCTGGGTGAGATGATGGGAAAACTTTCTCATATTCTCTGGGGATATCATTTGTGAACACACGGCGTCCTCCAGAGCCTGAAGTTTTAGAGCGTAACCTAGACACTTGGTCGGGGTGTTTTGAGCATTTCTGAAGTGAAATCCTCCTTTGCCTCTGTTGCTTGCTCCATCAGATAAAGACTGCCAGCTGAGGCTTAAGTGTGTCAATGAACCTCGGTGGGGGCGGGGAATCAATGATAAGTGCAGCTTACCTCCTCAGCCACGCCGCACCAGCCAAACAGAGATTAAACCATTTCAGCCTAATAGCACATGTCAGTCAAAAGTCACACTTGAATACTTGAACCCTCTCTCCTACGGGCCCCCGCCCACGCTTTGCCACGTCCCATTATCTAATCACACCAGCTGAAAAGATGCGGCAATTTACAAAAATGCATAGTGGCTGTCAGAACTAACAGAAAAACCGTTTATACCACAACAGAGCACGAGCCGAGATCTGTAATTGTCGAAAAAATTGTCTGACTCGTCAACCAAGATGCACTTTGAAGGTAACCATTTGAAATTCATTTAAAAACACACACACACTCAGTGCAAACTAGCATGTACAAAGAGCCAGATCAAAGGCCCCGAGGTCTATTACTGCATAAAATGCAGCTGTCCTTCTAAACAGCTTTTGTAAACAGTACTCATTTCTTGCTCTAATCACTGTTGTGGACATTGCAAAATTGCCAACTGTTCCAGGGAATTACTTGACTGAACCCCATAACCATGGCTTTGATTTGTTGTTCAACCATCTCAAATGTGGGTACACCCTGTGGTCTGTAAATGAGAGCTTGTGTTGTTCCACCAGTGTCCCTTATTTAGACATCACAGCACTCATTAGGTGGATCAAGCTGATATCAAAGTCAGAACATAGAGATCTATGTTTTTTTTGTGAATGCAGGGACTGTCATAGTGTCTCTTTAATGATATGTCTGCTGTCTGTTCAGCTCAATTGTTATTTCGCTGTCATTTCTGCAGTGCCTTCTCTGTTGACCTCTCCTGCCATGTGATTTCCTAAGCTTGAATACTTTCATCACTGTCCTCTTTTATGTGATGTTTGGACAGAATGAATCCAATAGATTACTTTTTTGCACTCTGAAAAAAATGTGTGTGTATATATGTATGTGTGTATATATATATATATATATATATATATATATGGAAAAACTGAAAGACCAGTTGAATGTCTTTTAGGACTTCTGAGTGCTGAACAAGTGAGGGGTAGATCTGAATGAGAACCAAAAGTCACTGCATGCTCATAGGGTACCATATTACTTCTATTTTACTCTAGACCCTGATTTACTAAATGAACATCATGTGGTATTAAATAAGACTTGAAAGTATATTATAAGGAGCCATATTGAGCAATAAAATATTTACAGAAATTATAGGTGAGAACCAGACATTTTCTCATTAATTTCTATATAATTGAACATCTTTTTGCAGTCTGAAGAGTCCACCTCCTTCTAGCTATTAGAAAAAAAATGCGAGTTTAAAGCACTTCTGCATCGGCTTCAGTTTTAATAAATAGCTTATTAACTCTTCATTTTTGATGTCTTCACTGGGCCAAGAATTCCCTCATATTAAGTTCTATACCAAATTTTGAACTACAAAAATATTTAGAATGCACTTTCAAACAGCACTATATTCTATACACTTGAAGCACTTTATCTACATCACTTCCACGGTCAAATTAGAATCATCTATTAACCTAACATGCGTGTCTTTGGACTGCGGTAGTAGGCCGGAGTACCCAGAGGAAATCCACACTGACACACAGACATGGCATGTGCAATTTCACAGTTTTAAGATTCCCTAAAACCACAATTTTCTTTGATTTGACCCACACTGGTAGATCTAAAATCCATCTGAATGTAGATACAGACTGTCTACAACAGTGTAAAGCTTTAGAATATTTTCATTTTGTGTATTTTGGGCCATTTTATGAAAAGTCATCAAATTTCAGGCTAAAAGAATGACATTTAGAATTTTACTGCTGTTAAATGGCAAAATGAATATTTAAGGCTTAAGTAAAAAGGTAAGATCAGACTGCATGTAGCAAAAATCACAAGTATAACTAACCCAGCTAGCATTAGTCTTAGTTTCTTACTTTCTGTATTTTTGGCTTTGGAAAGGCCAAAAGTTAGCCATCCTCAGCTCTCTTTAAATGCAGAGTCTCGCTCTGGTTCTAGCTTGACATGCTCTACTTCAGTGTGTGAAGAAATCCAAAGCTGGACACCTGCCATACCTTGTAACAGTGTCTAAGCTATGATTGTATCATCATTGTTCAGATGAGGGACTCGGCTTTTTGAGCAATAAACTGCCCTTAGAATCAAACCTTAATCAGTGTCTGTGAAAGGCTCCAAACCCTGTATTGTGGATTTTGGTAGTGCTGCTCCAGTCCCGTTTTGTTTGCATGTGGATCACGGATTGTGCCTTTAAAACTTGGTGGAGATAACAGTTAAATGACTGGTAAGAATGATATTTTCTGCGGTGCAGCAGTTTAGATGAGAGGTGTAAACAAAGAGATGATGTGTTCCCCACTGAGACAGCTCCCCTGATAGGTGGCGGTGTGATAGCTTATTTAAAGCAGCCTCTCTCTTATTGTCTTTTGTTTTCTTTTGAAGAGGGATTAAAGAATCTCTTATGCCATTTGATATTTCAGTGGGATGATGCTACTACTGAGCAGCATTGTGCAGGCTTTGTGTGGTGGGTGTTGGAAATTGATTCAAATACTGCTTATCAAACTCCAAGAGGGACTGAGGCAGCACTGCATCCAAAGGTTTGTGGGTAATATTCAGCAACTTGTCCAGGCAGAGATGCAGTTTGTTTATGTTTCGCTCCATATCTCTGATTTCATTTCAGTGCGCCTGTATGAGCGTGTCACATGCGGGATGTGGACTTTGTCATGCTTATGGAGATGTTCATGATATGAATCTGTTCTCTCCCAGGTGTACACCCGATATGGGAAATGCTACACTTTTAATGGCAACAAGACGACATCCAGGAAAACCAAGCAGGGCGGAATGGGAAATGGGCTGGAGATCATGTTGGATATTCAGCAGGATGAGTATCTGCCAATCTGGAGAGAGACAAGTAAGCTTCAGAACTATTTGTCCTTTGTAATCCCATCCTGCGTAATGCCATGACATACCTCTGCAGCAGTTTAAATCAATAACATCCCGTATCTATTTGTCTTGGTCATGTTCTGTAAATAATGCATCTTTTCATTGTTTTGCTGCACCTGGAAATGTGATTTGTAAAAGGGAATTCCAAAACACAATACACTTCCTCAGATTTGTGTTTGTATTGTAGTTGTCACATAAAATTAATCCCCACTGGCCTATTTTTTAAACATGACTGATAAATGATATGCAGTTAGCATCAAGCTGAGCCCTAGCTGTCAGATGAGGCAGCCATCTGAAATTCCCTTGTACTTTCCCTTCGCAACCATCCGTGCTCTGTTTCATCCTGATGAGAAGATGAGACATCCCTGGAGGCCGGCATCCGCGTTCAGATCCACAGTCAAGATGAGCCTCCCTACATCCACCAGCTGGGTTTCGGTGTCTCTCCGGGTTTCCAGACCTTTGTTTCCTGTCAGGAGCAGAGGGTAGGTCGTTTTCATCTTAGCACACCACCATCCCCCCGACCCCCATCACCACCCACCACCAGATTACTGTTCTCCCAGCAACCCCGGTGGCTCAGACTGGGTCTAATAAATCTTTGTGTGCTTAGCTGACCTACCTGCCACAGCCCTGGGGGAACTGTCGCTCCACCAGCAAAGAGAAGTTCCCAGGATATGACACATACAGCATCAGTGCCTGCCGCCTGCTCTGCGAGACCAACGAGGTCTTACGAGTGTGCAACTGCAGAATGGTGCACATGCCCGGTAAGATCAGCCCCTACATTATCTTTAAGCAGAGCGTGTGTCATGGGGAAAGAGAATTGTGCGCATCAGTACAAAAGCACACAGTAATTAGTAATTCATTCTCTTACATGTTGTTTAAAATACCAAAAGCTGAAAAACTGTGAAACATAATGACTAAAAGTGTGACTGGAACTTAAATAGGAATTCAAGGTTATGAAATGGCACACAAAAACAAATCTTACATTGGGAGATTTGGGTGAAAAAAAAAATACTAATCAGAGTTGGTATTTCAAGTATTTCCCTCTGTTTTTAAATTGTTGGCCTTGTTGGCCTAGTGTAATTGAAAAGCCAGCCAGCCCAGTATTTGCGTGAGATTTGATGACCCATTGTGCAAAACAAGTCATCATTTTTTGGCCCACTTGAATCACTCCAGCATAGATATAATTTGGGCTGCCACATGCCTGACCTTGATGCTTGATATCTGGAGTGGGATGCTCTTCTCTGCTGCCAGCTCTTTGGCTGCAGGCACGTCAGACAAAAGTCTCAATGAGGTTTGGATGCTTTTGCTCATCCATCTCCATCTGTCCAGGAATTGTTCTGTTGTCCTCCCACGGCTATTATTAATTATGATTGATTATTATTACTGGTCTTGGTTGTGTTTGGTTTCTACTGGTAGGTGGCTCGCAAACTGCCCTTAGTACTGCTGCCTGTATTGGATTATTTGGTCATTTACTTACATCATGACATATTGCCTAAGGAGCACATATCTAATTTAAACTCAGTCTTGACTTTCATGGAGCACAAAATAAAATAAGGCTCTGTTGTTTTTTTCTGTATTCTGTTAGGAGTCAAAATTAAAGAAAGGACACTCCTGAGTGGGCACATTTTATGCCAATGATAAATGGCTGAAATTAGAACTACTGATAGTGTTTTAATTGAACAACAAGAGTCTGAAGCCATATTAGTGGTTATGTGAAATATTACTTAAGCAATTTTCTTTGCTTAAACTATTCAAACTATGACACTATTTTTATTAGTTTTTAATTTTACTTAATTTAATTAGTTAATATATTTTAACCAGTTTGATTGTAGTAAACTAGCTTTCTGTCTGGGTTAGAGATGTTACAGCACCACTAGCCACTTTACAGTATGTGGCACTTTGATTTCACACATCAAATGAGCTGCAGCAGAGAATTTCTAGCAGCCACCTGATAGCAGTCACCCTCGTCCTGAACAACCAGCTTCTTCACACACGCGTGTAAAGGTTTCTGTTTTGATTTGATTGGAAATGGATGCAATCCTAAACTGACTAGTTATCAAACATTAGCAAAATCGACTTCCCGTTAAGAGAAAACCAGAGGGCCACCGTTCTTTTACATTATGGTTAGGACATATAATCAGTGCTATTTCTTTGAAAGCTAAAATAAAATCTGAACTTTTATTTTCATGTAAAAGGAGGTGAAAATAGTGATTTTAAGCATTTAGCTCATATTCACTGTGGACTATCTCATAAGCAGCCCCCTGTGTGAACTGCAGACAGTTTCTGTTGAATGAGATTAATAGGAAATGGGATGGTTTTCCTAAGATTGCCTCTGTTAGAACTAAGCACAAGCACAGATTATGATTATGGGAACGATATTAGCTTTTCTATTGTGTGGTTACAAACCAATTTGGACACAATGATGGCTCCGTGTTAAAAGTAGTCACCAAAATTATTATCCTGATACAATCTGTGCACCTAATGAAGTTCAGTCTATTTATCTTCTTTGCTGTTTCACTCAAAACTGTGAACATAAAAACATTTTATGGCACTGGAGGAAAAGCAGACCATGAATGGCTGTGAAAATCTCAAATTTGCTGCGACGTGGTACAAAAATATGTCTGGTAGGAAACTGAGGACACTGGTTAGTATTATGCCACCATTTATGCAGTTTTCTCCCTTCGATGCACGGATATGTTATAGAGTTGAGTACGAAAAATACAAAATGAGATCTTTGGACTCATTCAGTGTGTGCGTCATCAAGGCTAGAGAGCAGGAAGTCACAGAGCTGAGTCACTGGATGCAGACTGTTTGATGTGTCTGCATGCTGAGCGTGGTAGCATTTAAAGTTAAGACAAGAAACTTGTCATGTATTCTTTCTCATTTCCACTTTTTGCAAAGTGCAGCTGACATTCAAAACCGGTTAAATAAATATGAGACAGACGATTTGAGGTAGATCTGATTTATCACATTTTTTGACAGAACGATGCTATGAAGTCTAAATGGTGTGGTTATCGGCTTACACATTTACATAGCAGTCACACATTTTAATCTTGGATTTGCAGGCTGCAATGGCAAGACCAAAGTGGTCTGATCTCAGTAGAGATTGTGTGCCTTAAAGGAACTTGCTATGTCATGATTTGGGAGAAACCTCGTTAAAACTGCTCCGGAAACATTTTCCATTTACACTGCACTCTCTGTGCTCTCCTTCTTGGTCTCACGCACCTGGAAATCCAGCAGATGTCCAATGCAATTGAGAACAAGCAAAAACATGGAAACAAACAGATGTTTGGAGAAGTAGCTACAGATGACTGTGATATAACAACGCTGTGAGAAAACAGGTTTTTCAATTATTTATTGGATGCAGTATTCTCCTGATGGAAAAGTAAGAATAGAAGCTTAGCGCTGCACACAGATTTTTAAGCGTGTTCTTAAAAAAAAAAAAAAAAAAAAAATCCCAAATTTTCAATGGGATTCCAATCAGGCCTTTTTTTTTAAAAAAATATGAACCTTAAACACGACAAGCTCCCCAGCTCCTGAGGCAGTAAAGTAACCCCCAAACCAAAACATTTCCACCGCCATGCTTCACAGCTGGTACGAGGTTCTGAACTCTTTTGGTCTCTGCTAAAAATATCTCCTGTCTCTGCGGCCAAAGCAGCTCTATCTTTGAATCGTTTCTGTGCCACGCAGGCCTGTTATTTGCTTATGTGCTCATTGACAAAAGCCTTTTCCTGGCATTCCTCCCAGATACTCAGATTCATTTCAGGTTTAATTTGTGGAATATGTGGTTGTAGACACACGCGCTGACACCAGCAGCTGCAGGAGTTCCCTTTGATGACGTTTCGTGGTTCTTAGACAGTCCTGGGTAAATCGTTTGAAATCTCCACAGTTTGGTGATGATTTTTATTACACATGCCACACTCAGCCTTTTTTTTTTTTTTTTTTCCCCCGAAGGCCTTGGAGAGCTCTTTAGATCTTGGCATGATGACACTGCACACATCACTGGCAAAAATAACACCAGACTGTCAATGTCAGAGGTTTCAATAAGACAGGTTGTACCCGTCACTCTCTGAGGTGGATCTAAACCTTGGCACCAAATCTGGAGCCCCTAATTGAAGTTACATGCAGGGTGTGCTCACTTTTCTCACGTGGCTGTTTTATTTATTGAGATAAATCATGAAAATGACAATCTTAATTGAATGTGTGAGTTATCATTATCACCCTTTATGATGTTAAATGTGTGGCAAAGCAAAGAATTTCCATAGTATATACTTACATTTTTAAACTGTCAGAAATAGCCGACGTTGCGGCAATTTTTTTTTTTTTAAATGACTGACAAAAGAAAAGGACTTTCAGAAATGGGAAATCTTTGAATCGATGAACAGAAAGGATGGGGCAGTGGTGCTTAGGGAGCAGCAGAATCACTTTGCTTTCTGTGATGATGTATCACATCAGATATGATATTTATTATGTCAGATATAATAAATGTGGAAGCCTTTCCAGGCCATTTGCTCTCAGAAGAAGCAGGAGAGGGCTTCGGAAAGCTGGCGGGTAGCTCACATTAGTTCACTGCACTTATCAATAATGAATAAAATTTATTGTTGCATATTAAATGAAATTCCGAGGCTGCTGGTTCAAAAGCTCACCGAGGGAAGATGAGGCCATCCGGTGAACTCGCAGTGCTGTCTCACTGAAAAATAAAAGAACGTGGCCACCGATTGTTGAATTTTGAGGTCGACTGAAGCAACTCATGGCCATTTATAGACCTCACGACTCTTGAACTGTGAACCGTAGAAGCAAAATTGTGTTTTCCCAGATTTGTTTGATTCTGTGTTAATATTTCAGTGTCTCTAGTCCATTTCTATATTTAGACGACCACCCAAAAAAGCTATTAAGTTGTTCTTGATGTGACGACAGCACACGGGGACACTGCACATGCATTGCTGTCGCATTCAAAACGTCTAAAAAAAAAAAAAAAAAGAATGTTTAATATTGAATAATATTTAAGGACTTCTTCAGAATTGAAAAGCAAGGCATTTCCACAAAAAGTGTGAAAGTGTGCGAAAACAAACTCCTCAGATCAACTTTGTGTTAACGAACATTTCTCAGCCAGTGGGAAGGAGAATTCCACAAAACATTAACCCCGTGAACATTTCACAGACAGACAAACACACCTCTGCCAATTAATTGTGCTGCTGATGAATACCTGTCATTAATGGCCCGGGCAGCATGTTTTTCTGCCAGGAAGTGACTCATTGATTGGTTTTTAAAGACTTTCTAAATATGCCTCGCGGGTGGAGCCAGCATGCTCCATTTCTCAGTGCAATCAAGGACAGACTTCCAAGAAGGCCCAGACTCCGTGGATGGAAGTCATCTTTTGTGTGCCTGCCTTCATTTAGAGATGAATGATAAGCTGTGGAGTGTTGTTCACAGCCACGCTTCCTCATTGCAGCAGACACGGGTCACTGATCATTTTGTTTCTGATTGATCAGACTCATTTTCTGTTCTCCTTTGCAGGAACTGCAGCTATCTGCCCTCCCAGTAAAATCAACTGTGTTGACAAAGCGCTTGGTAAGAAACAATCTCCCTTCATTTCTTTTCTCATTACAATAGACTCCCCCGAAGGGAAATGGAAACACAATCAGTAAATATGATAAGGATTTTTTTCCCCCTGTATTACAAATACCTGGAGGTAGACTGGGTGTTTTGAAATGACTTTTCCTCATTGTGATTTAGTCACTTTAGAGCTTGATGACTGTTCTGCTTCCATTGTTGAACTCTTAATATGAAACCCTTCATTCCTGCATATCTGCACCCCTCAGCCTTGACTCTGACCTCCCAGCAGACACCGAACCTTGATTTCAAAGGCATTCCAGTAAAAGAAAGTTTTTTATTTTTTTTTATTGGTATAGCAGACATAAGTACAATTATCATGTATCAGCCAAATAAGCCAGAAATTTAATTAAGTCTCTCTTCACCGAACTCATACCCTGCTTAAAACATGGCTGAATTAAATCTTAGATATATCTTACAAGAATGGACCACATTCATGGGGGTCATATTCCTGAATCAGACAGTACTAATAGAGTCAGCCCCCGTGAAAGGTAATACATCGAGATGTAATTTATATATTTATATTGTAAAGATGTTTTGTTCCCACATCAGACAAATGATGTATGCCGCCGTGCTCCTGCATACAAATAACCTAATTGTTTGAGTTATAAAATTCATAAATCATCAAATTATAATTACTGCTTTCAGTGCTCTCTGTACCGGGTTTTGTCTGGACTGAATGCATTTAGAATTTAAAGAGACAGATTGGGAAAAGCCATTTACTGTCCTGTGCACACTGTGTTGCTTTAGAGTCAGGACCATAAAAACATATTTGCCAGTGTGCGAGCGTTTCATGCCTGCATGTTAATTGGGTGTAATGTGTAAAGTCCTCAGTAGCCGTTCTTCACCGTTTATTCTCTAAGTGGCTATTGCCATAGGGTTACTGTAAACACCACTACTTTAGACTAATTACTACTTTAGATTAGACTATCAATAGAATAATTTTGTTAAGATGTTCTGACAAATATTGGTGTGTTAATGTCATGTGGTCTGTTTCTATTATGGCAGATGCCACTGCTAGATAAGTTTTGTAAAAATGGGCATGAGCTTGCATTTCATTGCACATTGCATTGTTTACGGACTGTTAAAAGAAGAGGGGCTGATAAACATGCCCTGTGCCCAGTTTTTTTTTTTTGTTTTTTTTGAAGGTGTTGCTGCAATCAAATTCAAAATGAGCCAATGTTTGTCTTATAAGTGTAAATTTTTTCAATTGAAGCATCTGACCTGTTTTCTGTGTTCTAGTGTGAGTACAGTATGGGTTCAGGGGTTGCAATCTGTTTTTATTTACATTTCACACAGTGCGCCAACTTTGTTTGGAATTGGGATTATATTGTAAAGGCTGTGATGAATTAGTTGTATCAGTATTACGAGTACACATACCCTCACGGCGGTGCAGTGGTTAGCACTGTCTGTGTGAATTTTGCATGTTCTCGCTGTGCACGCAGGAGTTTACTCCAGATACCTCCAGCAAACCAAAGACATGCACGTTGGGATAATTGGTAATTCTAAATTTGATTTGAGGCAAACAAAGTGCTTAAAGTGAATAAAATAAAGCACGGTGTGAATGTATGGTTAAAATGAAGCTTCTATTCTAAAGTGCTTTTTGCAGAGAAAATGAATGACAACACAAAAACGTTTCTTTCACTCATGGTTAGTGGTTGGGTGAAGCCATTTATTATCAAACAACTGTGTTGGCTTTTTTTAAATTATAATGACCACAGAAACTACCCAAATGAGCCTGATTAAAAGTTTACATGCCCCAGTTCTTAATACCATGTTTCGCCTCCTTTATCATCAATGACAGCTTGAAGCCTTTTGTGGTAGTTGTGGATGAGGCAATTTATTTGCTCAGATGGTAAAGCTGCCCGTTCTTCTTTGCAAAATGCCTCCAGTTCCTGTAAATTCTCAGGTTGTCTTGCATGAACTGCATGTTTGAGATCTCCAGAAAGTCGCTCGATGATATCGAGGTCAGGAGCGTGAGTTGGCCACTCCAGAACCTTCACTTATATCTGCTATGTGCTGTAGCCAATGACAGGTTGATTGGCCAGTTGACTAGTTTTGGATCATTGTCATGTTGGAATGTCCAAGTGCGTCCCATGCGCTGCTTCTGGGCTCAAATTTTCCTCCAGTATATTCTGATAACATGCATGCAAGTTCCTTGTGACTGTGTAGCTCACACATCCCCAAAGCATCAACAATCCGCCTCCACGTCTCATAGGGATGGTGTACTTTTCATCATAGGCCTTGTTGACTCCTCTCCAAATGTAGCGTTTATGGTTGTGGCCAAAAACTTCAATTTTGGTCTCATCACTCCAAATAACTTTGTTTCAGAAGTTCTAAGGCGTGTCTCTGTGCTGTTTGGCATAGTGTAAGAGGGCTTCTTTGTGGCATTGGCACAGTAATTCTTCTGGCGACTCAACCATGCAGCCCATTTTTCTTCAAGTGCCTCCTTATTGTGCATCTTGAAACAGCCACACCACTTTTTTTTCCCAGAGTCCTGTATGTCAGCTGGAGTTATTTCCCAGGCAGTTGTGGCTAAAATTTTTGTTGGTCTACCTGACTGTGGCGTGGTTTCAACAGAATCCCTCATTTTCCACTTTTTAATTAGAGTTTGAACACTACTGATTGGCATTCTCAATTGTTTGGATAGGTTTTTATATCCTTTTCAACTATGCTCTCCCACAGATGCTTTGATAATTCTTTTGCTTTCCCCATGGCTCAGAATCCAACAACATCAGTGCAACACTGGATAAAACAGGCAGGGGTCTCCCAGGAGCCCAGAAACTCACTGACTTTTTATACAGGGCCATCATTCCAATTAATTATATTTATATATCGTTGTGATAAAAATAGATTTTCATGAGTGGTCAAAGATGGTTTCATTGCAATAGAGAAGCAATGGAAAAATAAAACTCTTTTCCTTTTTTGTCCCACATAGCCAGTATTTTTCAGTAGTTAACGACACAAAAAAGCTAAAAGTTAATTCAATTAACTTTAACTTTGAATCAGTGTACAAATGTGAATGTAAGCCAAACACCAACAAACTACTGCAAAATATCTTCTTCTTCTTTCGGACGGTCCCTTCTGTCACACCAACTGTCTGCAGCTTCTCTGTGGCGTTCCTCTGCGTCTCCTCCAGCTCCATCTTCAACATGCTTTGTCCAATATATCTAATATCCTTCTGCACATGTCCAAACATCTCAGCCTTGACTCTCTAACTTTGTCTCCAAAGGGGTCAACCTGATGTACTCATTTCTAATCCTGTACCTCCTGGTCACTCCCAACAAAAATTTTAGCATCCAACAAGCTACTGCAAAATATTTGGTAGGTATGTGTAGCCCCCAGCACTGCCTGTAAAGCCAGGAGAAACATTAACTAAGAGCAGTTTGCTTGGCATGAAATTAATATAATTAAATGTTGCTGAGTTGGTGGCACAAAGTGTTGCCTGTCACGAGCCTTACCCAATAAGCCTAAAAAAAATGAGCAATTCTATTCATCCATATCAGCGGGTATATATATGTATATTTGTACTGCATTAGCACACAGTTGCACTCACTTTCATTGCATATAATTGTAACTGGCCCCCTAGCAAAATAAAACTATGCCAACAAAAAAGTTTGTATTTAAAAATGAATCAAACAATTCTTTTTAAAGTCAAAGTAAAGCTGTACATAATAATAATGTAATAACATAATAATTACTACCTGGCAGCAGTGTTGCAGTTGTTTTTGATTCTGTGTCGTTCGTATGTTTTGGAGGTAAAGTGAAACTGACCCAGTCTGCATCGGTTAAACACCCTCGCTGCCATTTTGTGTTGCAGCACAGCTACAGAAGAACAGTGGGGACACCTGCCCATGCGAGACGCCCTGTAATCTCACCCGCTATGGTAAAGAGCTCTCCATGGTCAAAATCCCCAGCAAGGGCTCGGCTCGCTATCTCTCCAGGAAATATGACAAATCAGAGGACTACATCAGGTATGGCAGGGAACCTTCAACCGGACTAAACTCACTTACGAGCAGTGATGTGGTGCTCAGCGTCATAAACAATGACCTCCAGACTGCAATCACTAACAGACCTACAACCATAAATATAAACAAAAATCAATCATATTTTGTACAGTAATAAGAAACTGATCATCATGCGCTAGTCTGTATGCATCTTTATTTTTTAATACGATCTGACAATGTTAAATATTTATTGTATTATAAGATTCTAAGTCTGTTGCTGGTATTTCTGGTGTCTCATAGTCCTTTAAAGATTAAAGGCGGCCTATTGTCCTCCTTGGTTTTTCTGTCATACAGCCATGGTAAAAAAAAAAAAAAAAAAGAGAGAGAGTACATGCTCTTCCAGTTCTAAGGTTTTAGTCATCATTTATTTTGCAAAAACTAGGACAAAGTACAGAAGCAAATTGTGAAAAACTAAGTACTTACATAGGAATTAAGAGAGTGAATAGCAGCCAGGTGCTGATAATCAAATGCACTTGATTAATTGATCATCAGCAAATGAGAACGCCTCTATAAAACCAGAGGCTTTTTTCAGACGTTTGCCAAAGAAGAAAGACATCATCGTTAATCTTAACGAAGCCATTGTTGCTGCCCATCAGTTTCCAACACTTTGAAGTCCATCATTCTACAGTGAGAAAGATTATTCACAAGTGGAAAACATTCAAGACCTTCAAGATCCCATGTTGCCAAGAATGAATGTCCCAGCAAATTCACCCCAAGGTCACACCATGCAATGCTCAGAGGAACTGCAAAGAAAACCAAGAGCTACATCTCAGACTCCACAGGCCTCATTTAGCATGTTACATGTTAAAGTTCTTGACAGTACAATTTGAAGGAAGCATCTCTCTAAAAAGAACATGGCAGCATGGATTAGGTTTAGCAAAGTTGCATCTGAACAAACCATAAGACTTCTGGAACAATGTCCTTTGGGCAGACGAAACCAACGGATGTGTTTGGCCGTAATGAACAGCAGCACGTTTGTCCGAAAACAAACACAGCATATCAGCATGCCTCATACCAAATGTCAAGCATGGCGGAGGAGGGGTGAGAATTTTTGTTTGTTTTGAAGCCACGAAACCTTGCAGTCATTGAGTCAACCATGAACTCCTCTGTATAACAAATTATTCTAGAGTCAAATGTGAGGCCATCTGTCTGACAGCTCTGCCAGAACTGGGTCATGGAACAGGACAATGATTTCAAGCACAGCAGCAAATCTACAACAGAATGGCTGAAGAAGAAAAGAATCAAGGTGCTGCAATGGCCCAAAGTCCAGACCTCAACCTGATTGAAATACCGTGGCGGGACCTTAAGAGAGCTGTGCATAAATGAATGCCTGTAAACCTCAAAGAACTAAAAAATGGTTTAAAGAAGAGCGGGCCACAGTTCCTCCACAAGAGACTGAGAGTCACACAGAAAACTATTATTTCAAGTTACAGCTGCTAAAAGTAGTTCTACTAGCGACTGAATCATGTGGTGTACTAAGTTTTTTCATACGTGGCTTCTACATTTAATTTTTGAAAAAGAAATAATGACGCAACGTAATGAGTCGTGTTTTGTAGTTCATCTGAGGTTGCATTGATCTAAGACCTTCTAACAACCAGATTATTTTAATAATATCCTGACCCGTCAAACCTCAGTGAATCATGCAGAGCGACTACTAGTCCGAGAATCAAAGCGTGGAGCTGTGAATAAACATGGTTAGCACTGTTCCACAGTATGTTATATGGAACATTTGCTTACATTTAAATCATAAGTTATTCGGTGCAGTAATAATGCAATTCCTCTCGGTGCCTAATCGTCGGGGATGTGGCTAAACGAAAGAGCGTATGATGCCTCACAACATTTAATATTACCAGCCTTTCTAAATCCAGAGAGATCGAGGATGTGGCAGTGACTAAGCATGCTGTCAGCGCACGTTCAGCTCGTCTCAGTTAAACCCTGTAACACCTCATTATCTCGCAAGCACTGGTTAGATCTGTGTAAAGCTCTGAAGGCCTGACAGTTAACAGTGAGCATAAAGATGACTTGATTATTTCTTTTTTTTTTCTCCAAAATTATGTTATATTTCTACAAGCGTTTTTCACTATGTTTTCTCTGGTGTTGACACTTTTTTTCCAGAGACAACTTCCTGGTCTTGGATATCTTCTTTGAAGCTCTGAACTATGAAACGATTGAGCAAAAGAAGGCATACGATGTTGCAGGTTTATTGGGTAAGATTTCTGTCTGCTTTCTCCTGTATTTTCTGAATATTAAATAGCCTCACTGGAGCGGAGTGAAAGGTGCTTTTATTGCAGCGGTGCTTAGTATTCATTATGATTAGCAGCAAATAGGAGCAGATTTGGTGTTGCGTCCGCTGGGCCTCTCCTTCACTACTTAAGTCCTTTCTTTTCAGGTGACATTGGTGGACAGATGGGTTTATTCATCGGAGCCAGCATCCTGACAGTCTT
Source organism: Cichlasoma orientale (assembly GCA_034780415.1). Classification (NCBI taxonomy): domain Eukaryota; kingdom Metazoa; phylum Chordata; class Actinopteri; order Cichliformes; family Cichlidae; genus Cichlasoma; species Cichlasoma orientale. The sequence continues at coordinate 315,938 of JAVDPK010002676.1, read as the reverse complement.
AGAAATACTGGATTATATCTACGAGGTACAATGTGCATGCGAGTCCGCACGTATCAGCCAATCACAATATGAAACCAAACCTGCAGTAGCTGTGGTATAATTAGCGATAATTAACATCTATTGTCCTGCTGGTTTTCACAAATCAACCAACAGTCACTATTTACAAAACACATTAGTGCTTCATTGTTTGCTCTAATTGTCATCCCCTTTTTTTTCCAAATGTAACCACTGAGCATATCAGTATGTTCTTCTGAGACAAAATCACCTGAAATTTTAAGGAGAGGTCTTGCAGTGCGAATCTTATCACTTATTATGCATGTGAGAAGTTTTATTTGATTCCCAGGCAGGAGAAACTAATATCCGCTCAGGTCGGTGCTGAGGACATGCTACTAACGCTGATCATGAAATGAACTCCTGCCTCATCTGTATCCCCTTTAAGCTTCACACCCAGCTGCCTGCTGACTGCCAAACATGTATGAATAAAGCAAAATCAGAGGGAGGGATTGTAATGCAGACGTCATGTCAGATGAACTCTTCACAGTGCTGCATGTCTCGTCTCACTCCTTCATCTCTTCTTTTTTTCTTTTTTTTTTTACCCTCCCTGCCGCTGTGGTCTCGGCGAAACCAGGTGATCAAGCACCGGCTACAGCGTGTGCTGAGGCCGCAGAAAGAAGAGAAGAAAAACAAGCAGCAGGCCAGCACTGTTGCAACAGTGGGTCTAGAGGAAATGAAAGCAAAGGTACAGCACATTGTGCAATGTAACAAATGATGCTTACACTATTTTCATGCCGAGTGTACAATTTCCCCTGCAGCACTGTAACTGCATTAGAAAACAACAAAAGAATGAGTAAATTAATTTTTTTTCCCACTCCTAAAATAATGAAGAGTGTAATGTTCCTAATTAGTCCTAACCACTGCGCAAAGCACATCCTCCCCCAGAGCTCAGATTAGTTCTTGCACAACTTTATTTGGAAGTTGCTCATTTCCGAACAATGGACTTCTTATCTAAGTGTGACTGCGTCTTAAGTCTTTGCTGCGTGCCGAAACCATTACAAACAGTGTCAGATGTTGGCTAATATCATAGTTCACTGTTGAGGTCAGTGTTGAGGTCAGTGTTGAGGTCAGTGGTAGACACTGGATTAGTTATGAACACAAGCAAAAATGCCACTGCATTAAAATCCATTAGCAACTTGCAGAAAATAAATCACTAGTCTCACAGTAGGTTTTGTAGAGAGTCACCATTTATCTTACACACAGCTCTGAAAAGTGGTTTAAAATCATGTTTTTCCTTTTTGCTCTAATATTTATACTGTGACGTTGGAGGATGCTGATGCTAATCATGCATCAGTAATCACTGCGAGCCATAACTTTAGGCTTTAGAGCGCTCATAACACTCTTAGACCTTTATGGTTTCAATGAGAGGGGATGTTCCTAATATGGTCATCCCACCTCCTGTTTGTGAGCGAGCCAACAAGAGGAAAGTTGGCTTAAAGAGGAAAGGATCTTGAAGTTGATCTCCTTTGCTTTGCTTTCAACAGGAGCCCAATGACATGACACGGAGTCACCCAGAGGGGGCGTACGCCAACACGATCCTCCCCAACCACCACGTCCCTCACCCTCATAGCCACCCTCACCCTCATCCTCACCACCAACATGCCGGACACCACGGGGTGTTTGAGGACTTCGCTTGCTAAAGCCAACCATTGTTTCCAGTCTCGGTGACAACAAAAGATAAGAGCTGTCTGTGGGTTGACCAATAACAGACCCTTGGCATTTCCGTCACTCCTTTGCTGTCACCAGTGAAAAGCTACAGCCAAAGTCAAACACCAAACTTGTGCTGCTAACAAACCACTTGTACGTACAGTATGTAGGCACAAATCGGACACGGCTTTTTTCTTTTTTTTCTTCTTCTTCTTCTTTTTTTCTTTCTTTTTTTGCTCTTTCTCTCTCTCTCTGTCTCTGGATGGGATCCCACTCCACATCGCCCCGCTTCACGTCGTGAGTCCAGACACTTTGTGATTTCAGGACCAATTTTTGGTACATGATCACTACAAGGGAACAAGAGGAGGACTGCATGTCACCTTGATCCACTTTATACTCCAAAAAAATGAAGAGAAAAAAAAAAGATTTATTTATTCAGCTAGCATCTCGGACTTTTTTTTTTTCTGTCTGTATCCATTTATCTCTCTTGAAACTTTTTTCTTACTTCGAGGAGAACACAGTGTACCATAAAAAGTCATTTACACAATATATTATGTAATTATTTAAAGAGATACTATTATATGTTCTATATTGTGTACAAGATGGCAACGACTTCAGTAAGCATACCTTATTCACCATCCAAAGTATGAAGGGAATTATTTAGGCTGAAATATATGGCTTAGATGATCTAGCAGCATCTTTCCACATGATACACTTTGTCTGGTTTGTGGTTAAGGTGTTAGAGAGTAGCATTGTACCTGTACATAAAATCCAGCGTAAAAATGAGAAAGTTCTAAAGGTTCAGTTTCGATGGTTGTTGTTTATATTTAGTTAATATATATCTTATGTAATATAAATTTTAGTTATTTATACATTTTAGAGATTTTTATATGACAATATAGCGATCACGATTGTAGCAATTACTGTACACTTACAATCTGCAGATATGATAGACTGCCAGACATTAATACGTTCATCCAGGTAACAAGAACGGACTGAATGCATTGTGACTAATATCTCCATCGTTTTCCTTTAAGACGCCCAACACGACGCGGACGTGCTTTGCTTATGGATGAGGATTGGGTTATGCTTTCAGTTATGACGTGGTTGTACTTTAAGTATTCCTCCTATTTGACTCATTTCTGCCCACCATCTGCTCTTCATCTCGGTTAGCATCCAAACTTAAAGCTGACATAAGCAATAAGAGAAATATATATATTTTTCTTTTTTTTGCCAACTCATCTCCTTCAGAACCACTGTAAAAGTGCAGCAGCTATTTTCAGTGGGGACCCAGCATCAATGTATGCGTGCGTGTGTGTGTGTGTATTTATGTGTTTGCATGCGCACTTTAACATTTTTGCACACGTGACTGAGCACATTAGACTGACACGGCTCAGCTGAGCTGATCCATGAAAAAAAGGAGGGATTACAATCGAAGAGCTGGAAGAGTATTATTGCAGCCGTAAGGTTTTATCTGCTCAACCTCTGGAGATGCAGATGTGGCAGTAATGTAAAGAGACGCTGAGGCAGAGCTGGACATGTTCTTATTGGTTTATGTAAAAAGGGCAAAACAAGAACAACACAAATTTTAAGAGCACAAGTAAGCAAAGGCAAATATAAATCGATTCGTGGATTAGCACATCATATTTGTCACTATTATACGAGGCCATCTTTTTTCCACTGCAGGAACTTTCCAGACTTCCCATAGCCACATAGAAGTATGTATTTGGTATTCTTGTGTCATCCTTTTCAGATAAGAAATTTGAACTTACAGCAGCACCATGTGTGTTATATCCTATAACCCAAACTTCATAATTGTTTATGAAGGTGGGATAGACAACCCTGGAAGTATTGCCAATATGGATTTTTGTTTCAGGGAACTAGTGGGACCAACACAACCAGGATGGGGTCCTGTGCTGTCAACCACATCATAGTCAGTAGTTTCATTTGTTTGGCCATGTGTCTATGCTTCCTTTCTAATGGTTAAATATGAGCTCAAATATGATATCCGGTGCTTTTCTTGAAATGCATGCACTAGTAACATGGTAGATGCTGATCGCACCGTTTTTGTCGCTGATGTAACAAAAAAGGTCTGCTTGGTCAGTTATAGTGTCCTTGACTTTAGCAAATCCTTAAGGCTGGAATTTGCTTTTAGTTCAGTATAGTAAGAGCAGAAGGAGATCGGATTAGTGGGGGGAACATATTAAATAAGACTAAATACTATAAATTGCTATGTTTGATGTTTTGCTTAAGTTCCTGCAGTAGGGGGGGGGGGGGGCTC
>JAVDPK010002676.1:299130-311946 GCA_034780415.1 Cichlasoma orientale | reverse complement strand
CCCCCCCCCCCCCCCCCCCCCCCCCCCCCCCCCCCCCCCCCCGGGACACCAGTAGCTAGTAAAGACTAGCTGTAAGTTGCTTATGGTCCACTCACACATCTATTTTCTTTTGCAAACAAACTGCATTCTGTTACAACCACAGGAGAAAATTATTCAGGACCGATACAGGATTTTTATGCTTTGCTAGTACAAACCTTTATACATTTTAGAAAGTTGCTAATCTAGAGCCGTGATTCACATTTGATTACACGGGACTGCATGTTCAACATCACAAGCCAAACACTTTCATCTCGAGCGAGGTTTTTGCAGACGTGTGCTGTCGAGCTGTAGTTTGGACTTACACGTGTCAAAATAGACGTCACGCAATGCACTGGTGCAGAGTGTGAACCAAATTCGTTCCTGCACAGACGGTGGCAGACACTCCACTGTCTGAGAAATGTATGAATACTTCACGATACAGGATTGCATGTTAACAAATGACAACATCATTTTTCCCGCTAATTTGATTGGTGTATTCTGTTGCTGCAATATTGCCATACATCACTTTGGCTCGCAGTGAGATTCCAGTCTCCATCTGCCAAATCCCCTCCTCCTTTCAAGTAATCATGGGCTATACATGGCTGTTTAATATTCATAATCATGTGTCACTTTGACATTTTCAAAAGGTTCCCAATCTGAGTCTCTGATGGCATCCTGTACAGGCTATGCATAACAATCTTCTCCTCTGTCATCAATAATTGTAGCTATCCTCAGAGAAGTCACACAGGGGCTGGTGTGTTGAGATGAATACAAGGCTGCATTATCACTGTAGAGTTTTGTTTAAATGGGAAAGCCTTGAGTGGACGTGGAAAAGCTTTTTAACCCTGAAGGCGGTGTGTTTAGGTTCACTGCAAAATACGAGATAATTCCGCATTCATTTAAAACCAGATAACTTTACAGCAGCGGCCGGCCTGAGGTGTCGCAGGGCTGCACGGTGGGCGGCAGGTCTGTGCTGTAGCAGACGGGACAACTTCCCTTCTTGACAACATGTAGCTCACATTCCTAGGATTCCTACTCTGAGCTCCCTCCTTGAACAGTTCCTGGGACCTACCTGTGTTTTTACAAGCTAAACTACCAATCAGCCTGTATGTGCTTATTACATTATCCATAAAAATTAATGTAATCTCACTAGCCACAGATGTTAGGTTTTGAATATCTGCCATTTTCCTGCTGATTTTTATTTTATTTTTTTTTTCAGCTGAGGCCTCAGAGAAAAATATAAGTGCAGGGTGATGCAAGCAGCTGTCAGGAATTCAAAAGGAGAAATTTCCTCCTATATCTGACAGAAATGGAAATGGACCATCCCTGCAGTAACAAGGAACGCTTACATTTTGTATATAAGTGTGATCTTGTGATTATTTCTTCTGTTAGAACACATTTTATAAATGTTAAATATGGTAAATACAATGACTATTAAAGTTTAGATAAAAACCAGTGCCTCTTAAATCCCATTTCACTGTATGCTGTCCTTTCTCTTCCCCTCCAAACCACACAGTTGAAATGTATCATAGATTTTCAGACACTTTTTTTTTTTTAAAGAATGACCTTTAAGGTTGCATGAAGACATCTCGAATAGTAGTTACTGGAAGACAATGCAGGACAACTCGGATCGCTGCTGGAGGTAGAAAAAAAAATAGCAAAATATGTAATTCTGCTAAAATGCCCTCCAGGTGAATGCATTTTTTTGTTTGGGGGGTTTAACTACTTTTATGGAGGACTTGAAACAACCTTGTCCTCACATGAGAGGAGAAAGTCCAGGGATTGAACATAAAATAAAGTACAAAATAATGACTTACAATTAACTCACAGCTGCTCTGTAGTTATGCGGTTTTACAGCATGCTTCAGGGCAGTACATATAGACCCTTGAAATAACTAAAGCTGTAATTAAGGTTGCGACGTTTTCCCTGTTTTTACCCAACCCAGACATCAGGAATACCCAAGGTCTAACATGGGCAAGAATGTTGCAGAGAAACAGCTGCTTATTTCTACGAGATTATAACCCAAATTATTTGTATTAGAAATGTGATTTCTATATGTTGATGAGCAACAATCCTCTGCTTACAGCAAGCCAGCAGACACTGCTGGTCTGGGACCTGCGCTGCGGACGGTAAACGTGTTCTTCTACTGACACCTAAAGGACAAAATGGGTTTTGTACCTGCATCGCAAAGAATACAGAAAACAAAACATATTTAAATATTCTTTATTTTAAAAATTACAATTCACAGCTTATTGGTAATTACAGCACAGAATCAGATGTGATGAACTTTAATTAAAATGTATTGCTTTGGTTTTACAAGTACCCATGTTGCATTAAACATTGTAAACCAACAGGTCCAACCATCAATGGAAATTAAAAACTTTATTTTAAATCATTTGCTTGATTCAAAAGCCATTTTTTTTGAAAGCACGAAGATAAAGCAGACACTTGATTCTGTCACAAAATAATAAAATAGCAACTGCAGTGTAAATAAAGCTTTTTTTTTTTTTTAAAAAGGGTTTAAAAATAGAGTTTATAAAATATTTATACATGTACAGAGAATGTCATGGAAGCCTCTGTTAGTGCAGAAGTGTTTAGAATCTGCATAATTCAGGAGATACGACAGTCTGAATAAATTACAGACAAAATACTTAAGAGATCTCACTCGGTGATGACGGCCGTGAGCGCGTGATAATTAATCTGCCTGCTCCTTTAATTTTAGGCTTCTCATGTCTGCAGAAGGCAAAGACGACGCAGATCGCCACAATAACTTCATACTGTAATCTCAGCCCTCCATCTTTCACAGTGGTCTTTTTTTTTTTCCCTCTCTCCTTTGGAAGATTACGTTTTCAATTACGCACATTATTAGCGCCGTACTCTTCAAAGAATTAAGACGAACATTCATACAAGCTGGTGCACCCTCACGGTAAAAGACTGCTCTAAGAGAGAAAAGATGCATCAGGAAAATAAAAATAAAAAATTAATGCAAAGACCTGACAACAGTGGTCTGTGTTCACATGGCAGACAATACAGAAAACACCTTTCAGGACCACCACCGTGGACGTAGTGCTTCCAACGTATACATCAAATCCAATTACAGTTAAATAAGAGGACTTGCCTTGATTTTATGTATTTCAAAGTAAACTGGATGATGAAAAGTGTCTAGTGTCAGAGAAAATACATTAAAAGGTCTTGTCAAAAGAAATTACAGTGTATTTACTTCGTATTAAACAGAAAGCATGAGTCACGTACAGTATTGTGATATACACACACTGCTTTCAAATGAAAAGTCCTCCATCAGACATATATTCAGCTGTGTTATCTGTAATATTGCACATTATAATATACTCAAAACATTGTGGCGTCCAGTACCGCTACCTCCACAAGAAAAGACCTCCCATTGGACAACACTACAACTGGGAGAAAGCAGCCATTTCTTTAACTGAGCTCACTGCATGGGAGGACAATAACACCAACCAGCGACGACATCTTAATACAGTCCAAATTCCTTGAAAAAGCTAAACAGTTTCTCTTTCGAGTACACAGACTGCCTCCACCTGGTGACGACAAGTAAAATGCCTTTATACATTCTTTATTTCTGCTGTTTCTAAACTAATTCCGTTCTAATTTAAAGCACCGCACATCTCAAAAGGGAAATTTGGGCAATCGCTACAGGCATTTCATGACGAACCCCTCCTCATCCATTACTTTTAATTCTCCATTTCCTCATGCAAGTTAAGTTTTCTTGGAAAAGTTGCAAGGAGACAAACTGAATAATGCAACGCTGGCCTACACAAAAAGTCTTTATCTGTTACATAAAGGTTCCAGCAGCGATTTCTCAGAAACTACATTCCCTGCTCAGAGGCACATGTGCAGCCTGTGGATAGTTGGGATCCCGATGCTCCAAAGATAACCCAGTTCTCCGCTGGATCAGGCTCCCTGCACAGTGAAAGGTAACACCTCCCATCTAGGTAATTCATGTTGTAACAAAGCTAAATCTAATGAAAAAATATATAGATGTACATCACCTCATGGAGTCATTTTTGTCAAGGCACATATGCAAAGATGCACTTTGGTAAATACTCAAAATCAGTAAATATCAGAAGTGCAATATTTCAGTGCCCCAGTGTGGAGGGACACACAAACTACCAGTTAAAAAACAAACAAAAAAAAAAAACTTAATACTAGACAGCTCCGCTTTAAAATACATTTGATATAAACATTAAATTAAAGGACATTCCCACTGAAAAAGCAAAAACAAGTTTTGCAGTTCATTTTGGTTCCTTTGTTTGAGCAGCTGTAGCCAGTACATTAGCTCGAACAAGCCTGTCTTGACAATGTTGAATACAAAGTATTCCTTCCAAGAGTTCATGAAGCAAAAATAAAGATTATAAATCCCACTGAATAATGATGTACAGTGGACGTCTTATCCATAAGAATCGTGTAAATACTGCTAAGTTTCTGCCCTCTAGTGGTCAAAGCCTGCTTGACGCAATTATAAAAACTATGTTAAAAAAAAAAAATTAAAAAAGTTTAATTGGGAGTGTACTGCATTCATATATTCAAACTAGCTAAGAGCGCAAAGAAACCAAACTGCCCTTGATGCACACACGAAGATGGAAACAATCAGGTGAAGTCACCCGTGTGGCAACACCCCTAAACATGGGCTGTATTTGGAGAAAAGTTAAGGTTCAGCTTAGGGGGGGCTGCCCCTTTCACAAAAATTCAAGCCTGGATCAAAAGGCTACTTTAGCATACATGTGCAGGTTTCACTGGTGCTTCTTTTAAGTGCTGTTTCCTTGTTCCTGCTCAAAAAGCAGCATGGCGAGTTGGGAGCGAGAACCGAGACTCTCCAAGTTGCTCTGAACACACCTGTGATAGATGTCCTCACTGAATCTTGGGTTGCAGGCTTCGTAATGGTATAGCTGGCGTAACGCTGGCTCTATTGCTCTGAATACATGCAGACCTGAATACTTTACAAACATTTCGTAGATATCCAGGCTCTCTAGAATCTCCTCGTTTTCCTGGACGTCCGCCACCATTCGACTGCGCGTCGTCATGTAGTCCGAGTTGTAAAAGCACGCTTCTTCAAACGACCTGCGGTCAAAATTGCCTGCGTCCTTGACCAGATCAGCTGTGGCTGGATGCGGCTGGTTGTGATAGGCCACATCGGGGTTGTACTCCTGGAAGTGAATGGGGAAGAACACCTGCCAGTTGTTTATGGCATTCATGCGACAGCGGTTCAGAAACTCGGAATTGATGTTCGTGTGGACTTCAGCCAGGAAGAAGAGCGTGTCGACAGGGTGCTTCTTTGAGATGATGTCCATGAATTTAATCTGGGATGGCGTTTCCGTCTTAACGCTGATCCACGGGATTTTCACTGTGGGGTATTTGCGTTCATAAACATTTATCTGAGACTTCACACTGGCGAATATATCGTTCTGGCTAACCTGCTGTGCCTCCACTGGGTCATAAATAAACAAGAACGTTAGGACTGCATTTTCGCTGGTCTCGAAGGCATTTGAGGCAAAGACTTCAAGGAAGTGGTCGACGTAGCTGCGGTCCTGCAGGGTAAGCGGTATAATAATGTGGACCCTTGTAGCTTCAGTGACATATGGCATGGGAATGATCTCTATCTGGCTCAAAGGTCGCACCAGATGAACCCGCTTTGTGATGGAGCGGCTGTGACCTTTCTGATTAACAACCTCCAGCTGAAGGTCTAAGATGTACTCCATCCCCCTAATGGGGTCAAAGCGTCTGTAGCCATTAATCAGCTGCTGCTTCTTCAAGTGTAAGGTGGGCATGTACTTCTTGTTCAGCTCTCCTATGGCTGTGTCAATGACATCCACCACATCCATGCGGTCAATGCCACGCAGCTCACACTTGGGAGAGCCATCGATGCACGAATAAATCTCCTCCTCTGTAAAGTATTCCCACTTCAGAACTTCAAACCGAGACTTTGGTTCAAAAGGAGGATTGATCCCCACCGGCCACTGGGCGCTTCGGTTGCCCTCAAAAGCAACCACGCTCACATTCTTTATTTCTGCCTGTGGAAACACAATGAGCGTTACAATCTATACATTTACCCTACTAGTACTACACTGAAATTGTGGCATTTTGCACCAACAACAGACGCAAGCAGAGAGAAGGTAGGTTTTTATTTGTGACTGATCCGCGGGTGATTTGCGACACTTGAAAATCAGCTTACCTGCAGCTTAGCAATCTCATCATAAGTCTTCTGGAGTTCAATCTCAGTGAAGTATCTGTGCAGGCGGTACATCTGCTCAGGGTCAGACACTGGATGGACGGTCAGGGCGTTCTTAAACTGTTCGCTGTATTCTTTGCTCGGATCGGAGTTTTTTGCCAGCTCGTAATGGTGGTAGTGAAGTCCCTGAAAGGAATCACACAGGGCCTTTCAAGAGGTGCAATGACACAAACACGCCTAATGTTATTCCAAGCTGTCGGCTGTTATGCTGCGCTGCTTCCATTCAAACAAACATTACATGCCATCTAGGCAGCATCTTGGGCTCGTCTATGCTGCAAGAATGACCATAATTGCACAGTTAAATGTGGACCGATTCATTTTTTTTTTTTTTTAAATAAAACAACAGTTATATAACTACAGATTTTTACAGTCAGTCTTTCGGTCATTTTCAGGGATATGTTTATTTTGGGTATATTTAAGAGCGTCTCTCACTTTAGTAACAGGCTTGAAGAAATGAGGGGAACTAACAGAAGTGATTGACACAGGCGGCAGAATCCCACTTACAGATATAGTCACTTAAGCCGAAAACAAAGTAACCACCTAAGGAGCTTGAGTGATTAAAAAAAGTGAACCCAATCTGATCAAGCTATTAAAAGAACAAAGAATGGAGACAATGCTTAACTGAGCGGCGAGGCAATTCTGTTGGAAATGTTTGCCAACATCTTACAGCCTGTAGCTGAAGACTTAGTGAAGCATTCTCCGTGCCTAATTGTCATCAGTGTTTTCTCTCTAAGCAGAAGAAAAAATGATGTCTGGGTCTGTGTTCAAGCTGTTTTCTTCACCCATATGAGGCCTTTTAGCTCACCCCTGTTTCTCCCCCTTATCGGGGGGGGGGGTGCTCTGCTGGAGCTATTCTGGATCAGGGCACTTTAGATAGCCAAGTTTCTCACTCTCAGCTGTGGTACAAGATGGTTTCCTGCTTTGGGGGAAAGCCAAGGAAGGGAAAATGGAACCTGAAGAGATTTTAACTTGCACAGAAAACGATACGAAACTAAAAACTTCAGTTATGGGTGACGCAGACTGCCCTGAATGACACAACCGCTCACCTGAAGGGTGCTCGGACAGAGCTCGTTTGACCTTAAACATTAATGACATTATAGGAGCAGAGCATGTTGACCCACAGGGGATTTTCACGCCACTGAATCTAAGCTGAACTCTCAGCTGTGCTCCCTTTTGCCTGTTTGCCTACTCCGCAGTGCTGCCGGAGCTGTGGAGAAAAGAAAAGTAAGGCTAAAGAGTATTAGCAAACCATTCTGTAACACAAATACCGTCTCTGTGCTAGCGTGATAATTACAGTTTTATATAGCTAGCGGTCCGTCAGCTTTAAGTGCTTTCCCAGAGGAAAAGCATGAGTTGTACCTTGAGGGTTTTGTTTTTCACTAAAGGAGGAGAATGCCTGATATAACCTGTCACATGGCTGTTCTGAATGACAGTCTTTGTGCAAGTTTTCTTTGTGGTTCAGAATTAGGGAAGGAACTATGAACTGCATTACACAGTTTGAGGCCAAAAAAAAAAAAAAGGCGCTATTGAAGGAGGTGTTTGGTCTTTCAAAGACTGTAAATGTTTCTGGGCCAGCAGAGGGCAAATTCTGTGTGTCAGAAAGATGTCAAATTGTATAAAAGTCTGCAGGATGATTGCCTGCCGGCTCCCCGATTTATGAACCCAAACATTTTTGATGAGTGTTACAGTTTCAGTCACTAGTTTAAAATCTTATTAAATACAAACTGTTTATTTTGCAAATTATGGTTCTTGCAGCTTCACAGCAGAACTGCACGGTAGCTACCACGTCCATATTCTACATTACAATCTACGTCTCCTTCTCAACCTACCTCATATTCACCAACGCAGTTTATGCTGGTGTAATCAATGATGCATCTCCCAAGCCACTCATCGGGTCTGGCACTCAGGATATCGTTCCTACAGTTTTCCAGGAAGGACTGGAGTCGTAGGAGCAAGCTACGCGACAGGAGGTACCCAAACCCTCCGTAGCAGTACCTCCCTTCCATCTCCCCTCCTATGAACTCCTCGGGCTTGCCCATGTAAAGTTCTCGATCCATACTCAAATGCTCCACCAGGACTTTGATCCTGTCGGCTTCAGTGTAAGTATCATCTTGGACAAAGTAGAACCAGTTGTATTCATTGATGTAATGCTCTAAAATGTATTTGATGGTCTGGAACATGTTCCATATCAGTCTCTCGTCTCCATGTGAAACCACAAACATGCCGTGAGGGACTTTGCGGCTGCGTGATCCGGTGAAGAAGATCACAGTGTCCAGATGATGGCTGATGGTGCGATTCACAGCTACACCTAAGGTGTTAATGGTGTTTTTGGAGGTCAGGACCCCGACGAACAGTCGCTCCCGCATCCCCAACTCTGTGCTTATGTATTTAGCCCTGAAAAAGATGTCAAACAGCGACTGAGTGCATGCTGCTTTGAATGAAAACTGCCAACAAAAGAACTAGAAGAAAATTCCACCAGTGGATAAATGATCCAAACAGATCAAAAGACACTGTTTTGCATATATATAGTACTGTGCAAAAGACCTGAGCAGCCCCCCGATTTCTTTATATGTTTCTAGACAACTGGGAAATATGTGCAGTGATTTATTGAAACATGCACAAACATACATGGAAATACAGCAAGTATATAAGGCAAAAACAGAGTCTGTACAATTCTAATGCGCTTTAAAGTCAATGACCTTTATTCTCTCTTAGGCAAGTTTTCTTGTCATGTCTTTAAGTAGTCTGAAAGAACAGTTCTCGAGGCTTCTTGAAGGACATTCAAAGATCTTCTTTTGATGTTGGCTGCCTTTTGTTACGGTCTCTGATGATCTCACACCGCTTCAATAATGTCAAGGTCTAGGCTATTTAAAATTGGTTATTTGCTATGTTGCCTGTTATGTGTAGACAAAACACTGGTTAAAGTGCCTTTTATGCTTGAATGAGTCACAGGCCAGTATTATATGGCTTAACAAACTCTGAAAATGTCAGTTTCAGAAAGCCTGGAGAACTATTGCTCAAGACCACTTCATAAAATTACAAGAAAATCTGGCTGCTTGGAAGCCAAATATCAAGAAATTACTTTTGCACAGTACTGTAATTTGCAGGTTCAGCTCATTAAAAATCTGGAAATATCCATCCTCTTATTGTGTTCAGGGTCACAGGGGTGCTGGAGTCTATCTCAGCTGTCATAGGGCGAAAGGCAGGGTACAGGTCGCCAGCCTGTCGCAGGGCTAACACAGAGAGACAGACCATTCACACCTATGGGCAATTTAGAATCACCAATTAACCTAACCCCAGGAACTGCATGTTCACGGGGAGAACGTGCAAACTCCACACAGAACGGCCCGGGCCAAGGTGGATTCGAACCCACAGCTAGAACCCTAGCTGTGAGGCAACAGTGCTAACCAAAATCTCAAAAATAATAAACTTAGATTTTGGTAATCATTATTAAAATCTGGAAACAATGATTACCAAAAACTAAAGTTTGCATCAACATAACATAGTTGGCCTATAGTAGATTTATTAGAAGGGCTAAATGTTCATAGGTAGTGTGAAGAAGAGCTAAAAGACTTTAAAACGGTTAGTTTTACTTCCTATTGCAAAATCAGCCAGAAGATTCTCTAATCATCAGTATCAGCTCAGAATTACGCAATAGGAGCATCTTAACTGAACAGACTAAACTCTGTTGGTTAGATTATTTAAATACACACACACACACACACACACACACACAGACACACACACACACACACATAACTTAGAAGAAAAGTTCTTTGGAAAAGTCAACATGCAAGAACTTGCTTTGTGTTTCATCACTTACCACAAACCCAAACTGATTTTCATTTACTTGCTATGCTCCGCATATTAATAATGGCCTATTATTCAAGCTGCAACTATTGGTCAATAGATCACTCAAGACAGCGGAACAAACATTAAGCGGCAACATTTTTCAAGTGAAACCACTCAAATGGGAGAACTTGCAGCTGCTCTCGTCACATATGTGATCCCAAATTAAATATTTGCGTTTTACACTCTTGGCCTGGACAAACTACACACATGAGCACTTCAGTGTGAGCTCTGGATATCTGTAAGGTGACCGGGAGTCCCACGCTCGATCCCTTGTCCCCCTAACCCAACATTTTAAGACAATGACCCACATTTTGATTGGCTCAAGTTCACAAAAGTAAAGACATGTCTCACAAAAGACATCTACAGATGCAACTGAAGCCTACGGATGATTACCAGACAGAACAGAATCTGAAACTTTCCTATTGTGGTAACTGTGAAAAGGGAAACAAAAGTGTCCTTTAAAACAAACTCAAGCCCCACATTTAGTTTCACGGGAGCCGGTCAACTAGATGACTTATGGTTGGGGTTAATTCACTGAGGAGAAAACCCACCCTTTATGGAACAAACCACTGTATGGCACATGCTGCCTGTAAAACCTGAGCACTTGCACGTTTGCATCTCTAATCTCAGCAGAACGTCTTTGCAGGGAAAGATCCTTTCTTGGAACTGAAAAGATATTCAGTCACTGTGGGTGTAAAAGCCAGAACTCAAACAAGATCTTTATCCAGGGGGGGAAAAAATGCAAGTGCGGAGGCATACTGTAGCACCAAGGGATTTTTTACATTTTTTTTTTATTTAGCTCTACTCTGGTCAGGGTTGCACTGAAAAACAGCTGAGGAAGTGGGGCAGACTTCATGTTTTGTCCAAATTTCTGTGGATATTTGATCTGGTGGAGGGAAACGGGCTCTGAATTGGTTGCAGCTACCATCGGTTGTGTTTTATTAGTTTTATTAATGATGACACTCCATTAAAATCTCATAGTTACAGTACATGTCAGTTAGTGACACCTTTGGGGTGAATATATCCCCAAAACCTAAATGTGTGGAAGAGTATTTTGAATGCAATTTTCTCAACTAATTAGTGCTCTTTGCAAAATCTGTATTCCCTTTTTATTTATTGAAGTAATTGTTAAACCTGCAATTTCAGCTGCTGTTCTGTCTGCTAATCATGCCTGGGATGCATCTAAAGATGTGCACATCTCTTTCAGCTTTCTTGTGAGGCGTGTCCTCACTTTTGTAAACTTTGTCTTCACATGTGGGACAGAGCGGCAATAAATAAAAACCTGTGCATGTCCACATAAAGTAGGACACCTGGTCACCGCCACGACGTGAAGCCATACAGTGAGTGATTTCATCATCATTATCATCACCAGTCATCATTTAGAAGGGATGATCTGAAATTGCGGCCTGCTGTGCTGTAATGTATAACAACGTGATCTGGTTTCAGAACAAGTGCCAGCTAGGTACTGTCAGGCTGCTAAAGAAAAGTTAAAGAAAGCAGACAAACACAAGTTACCTGAAAACTTTTTTGGGGGCGCTCGGTTGGACCTGTTTGTATGGGACTATTCTTGGTTCAAAATCCTCTTCGGACTCCACATCGTTGACAGCTGAAATAGAGTTGGGCTTTCTGGCTCCTTTGAGCAGTCCATCCTGACCTAAAGGAACATCCTGCCCTTCCTTACCGTCCGGAGTACACGCGTCTTCCGACCAGCTTACACTCAGTAAACTCAACGTAAAGCCTAAAGAAATGCCGATGACTACGGGGCCGACCGACCGCAGGAGAGAAATTAACAGCGAAAATCTCATCTTGAGCGTCGGATATCTCTGTCCGACAGTCCCGCTTCGGTCGCTTTAAAGGAGTCCAAAGAGGCCTCAGGGCTGGGACAGCTCAACTCTACATCGAAGTGGAGCATCCAGAGGCAACTTGAGGAAAAGATGCAGCTTCTTCCTTTAATTTTACGCAGGATTGTTACGTGTCAGTCTGGCTCACACTTGGCTCCGCCCCCCCGCCTGGCGTGTCATAGGCGGGACTACTTGCGTATTGTGTTTTGCATGCTGAGCGGGGCGGAGGGATATTGGCCAGCGCACCTATACGTTTGCGGACACAAATTTCCCACGTTTGTTTTGGTGTCCCTGAACGCAATTTTAATCTTCGTGTCTATTAATGCCAAATAAATGATTTACACTTGTAAATAATTACGAGTCCACCTTGGGAAGGTGGGGAGGAAGTCTCCGGCTTGGCTGCATATTAGTTGCCAATAAAAAATAATTACAACTATGAATTTAGGTATTAAAAACTACTCGGTTATTTTTTTAGACAATAAAACTACTGGGTTAGATTAAAAAAAAAAAAAAAAGTTTGGTTAAAATACAGTTCCGTTTTCCGGGCTGGTCCCCAATTTAGGCGCAAATATACTGAAATTTGCAATAACAAATTTGCTCTTTCGAGGCTAAATCACGTTTTGCTATGAAACCGTGGCCGTGGATATCCAGCATGACACGCTGAGTGACGACAGGTAAGGCACAGGTGAGGGGGAGCTGAAACGCAGCCTGAGCCCTGTCTGCCTAGACCAGGTGATGGCCTCTTTTCACAACCTCAAATTAAAGAACTTTAGCAGCTGCTGTCATCATTGCGCTGCTGTGTGTGTGTGTGTGTGTGTGTGTGTGTGTGTGTGTGTGTGT
>JAVDPK010002676.1:277468-289323 GCA_034780415.1 Cichlasoma orientale | reverse complement strand
AAAATTAAAAAAACCCCCCCCCCCCCCCCCCGCAAAACCACAGTACAAGTGTCTACTTTGCTGTGAACTTTCTGTTAAATCCTCTCTGCAGGAGGCTAACTTACTGGCTCGTGTTCAAGTTTAGACTCCATGTGAACTCTCCCCCCCCCCCCCCCTCCCCCCTCCGGTATACAGAAGTGTTTGTGTGTCCATTGTTTGTCCAGTCATTTGCAGTCAGAACAGCTTTTGAGGGTTGTTCTAGTTTAATGGTGGAAGAGGGACAAAGAAAGGAGAGAGCTGGCAGCCGGGATACAAGCTTCCCATTCAGTTGCTGTGGAGGCCCTGCTAAGCACAAAGGGGAGAGGGACCTCAGCAGAGGGAATTAGGTCGATGGAAAGGCAGAGCAAGGATAGCGCTGTTTACTAAGTTGATTTATACACAGCAGAGCTAATGCAATATGTGAGTGCTTCTATTGGGTTAAGTAGTTCAGATGTTTGCGTCGTCCTCCCTCATTTATCCTCAAAAAGTCTAAATTCATAGCTTTTGACTTTGACACAAAACATCTTTGAAATAGGAATTAATCAAATCCAATCAATCAGCATTAAAAACTGGAAAATTTCATTTGTCCTTTTTGTTTTTTTTAATCCGCCCAGGCTACGCCCACTGGAAGGGGCAAGTACTGACAGCAGAGGAGCTGAATGTGCTCTATGACGGCATTAAGCTCAACAATGTGAACCACTATGATTACATCCTCACAGGTGAGCCTAAGGACAGCAGTCCTATAAATCTATTGTAGGCCTCACTGGCCTAATAAGCTTGGGTGGGAGTTTGATGCATCTAGGCTGTATGATTGATAATATTGCCTGAATCATGAGACATGCGCACAGCTGCCATCCTCCTGCTATTTCCCATAACGCTCTCTCCTCTTGGTTGCGGTCAAAGCAACAGGAGGACTCACGCAAACAAGCTTCTGCTGACACGGCTCAAATTGATTTTTTTATTGGAATCTCCAACATTTTGTTTCATACATTTTGCCTCCATCGGTTTGTTTGCTTTTTCTCAGAACAGTTGCTATTAGCACGTTGATCAGAACATGCAAACTGTTGGCAACTGCGGCAATCTGCTAGTGATAGCAAATAGGTTTTTGGTGCAACAGCGTCAACCCTAGCAACTGACATCAGCTACTCGTAACCAGTGGTTGCCAACAGGTCTCTAGGTCTGTGTGACTGAGGGCCAAAAATCTCATACTGTGTACTCAGCTGTAGGAAGCTCAGAAGCTAGAAACGGTGCTAAACTCCACAGTGATTGGTTCAGGTTTTCCCAAAAGCCATTGTCATGTTAACCCTAAATTTCTCCCCAAAGGCTACAGCAGGGACATCTCCTTTCTGGAGACGGTGGTTGATATTATTAAGGAGCTGAAGAAGGCCAATCCCAGCTTGGTGTACGGTGAGTGTCAGATTGGGTTTTCCATTTTAAAAAGCAAACCATAAAACTTATATCCTCTTAAATCTGATTTTTTAATTTCTTCTTTACAGTTTGTGATCCTGTGATGGGAGACCAGGGTGCTATGGTGAGGAACTAGTTACACTGTACAGCTGCTAACAGTTTGATGAACAATGCTGTGCTCTTTTTGTGCTTTTGAAGCTCGCTAAAAAAAATTGTAACAAAATGTCATTTAGGACAGTTTAACAGTTTGTATTTGTCACGTGGAAGGAGGCTTTTGGAGCTCAGAGCTTTTTATTGCTTGTTTCAGTATGTTCCAGAGAACCTGCTGCCAGTCTACAAGGACAAAGTAGTGCCTTTGGCTGACATCCTCACTCCCAACCAATTTGAAGCAGAGTGAGTGCATTTGATACAGTTCCATAGAAGAATTAAGAAAGAATAATAATCTCCGCATAGTTTTTTTAAATTTTTTTTATTTACAAATCCTTGAAAGATACTCAGTAAAAACGAATTAAGGGAGGGTGCAAAATGGCAAGTGTTGTTCGTTTTTTGTGTTTTTTTGTAGGCTCTTAACAGGGAGGAAGATTAACACAGAGGAGGACGCTATTGAGGTGAACATCAGAAACATTTTCTTTCTTGGTTTCGTATTTGGATTTAATTTGTGGCATCAGAAACAACAAAACTTGAGAAAATGGGATTTTATCTATTCTCCAGGTGATGGACCTGCTTCATAAAATGGGTCCAGAGACTGTGGTCCTCACTAGTACAGGCCTTCCATCGAAACGTGGGGACCAGTTCCTGGTGGCTCTTGGAAGCCTTAAATTAAGTAAATATCAGGCTGACTTTGTCAAAATCGAATGTTTACTTTCTGCTGTTAGAGAAGACCTGAGAGTTACTGCAGTATACTTCTGATTCACTAGGCAGCTCACACAATACTGTCTTTAAAGATATAATGCAGTTTGAGGTCAGCTTGAAAGTAACGCAGATGTGAAATGTAAACGTGAGGTCAGAGGTCAAATGTGACGTATTTAAAATCTTTATATGGCACTTTCTATACATTGACAATACACACCATGCTTGTAAGAGTCATAGTTTCTAAGTTATGAGGCTTTTTGTTAATTTTTGATCAATAGTTGACCTTGGTGGGTGTAAACCAGTTTCAATGGATTGTTAACATGACTCCACTCTACACCCCTACAAAGTTTTAGCACAATTCATTGAAAACTTTACGAGCTATCGTGTTTACAGACAGAATGTCGTGCGTGCATCCAAATGCTACCAAAAACGTAACCTCCTTGGTGGAGGCAATGATGTGGATGTGGTCCTCTTTTAGGGCCATTAGGGTAACTTATGAAGTTAGGATTACATGCATGAAAAAAAGCAATGAATACAAATCTGTTCCTGTCATTTTTGACCGTCGCAACTCTGTTTGTCCTCCTCTCTTCAGGGAAACCAGATGGGACCAACACAGATCAGAAAATCTGCATGGACATCCCCAAAGTGGATGCTGTGTTTGTGGGAACGGGAGACCTGTTTGCTGCTATGATGTTAGCCTGGACTCATCTTCACCCCAAGGACCTGAAGGTCAGTAACACACAAGTGTTTTCAGTTAAATCCAGTGTGCAGCTATATCCAGATATGTTGTCACCTTGCTCAGTGAATGAATCATAGCTAAACTAGTCTTCCTTTTTAACAGACTGCCTGTGAGAAGACTGTTTCTGTCATGCACCATGTCATTAAGAGGACCATTACTTATGCCAATGGTAGGGTCTTGTGGGTGTCCAGTGACTCAGTGTGCCATCAGGTCTTTCTGCTTTGTCTTCAAGTTGTTTATTGGAGCACTTGCTGCTCTCTTCTGTTGTTAATAGGTTATGTTAAAGTGAAGGCTTTTTATAGCTTGAAACAAGTAGCCTCACAACTGCACATAACTGATTCAGGAATTATCCTTTGAGTTCTTGATCGATGAGTACGCCACAGTCCAAAAACCTGTGTTGTTTTCTCTCCTTTTTTTTGTCCCAACTTCTTCCACTTTTTTTTCCAGAAGTGGCTGGCCCTGGGAAAAGGCCCACCCCCGCACAACTGGAGCTGAGGATGGTTCAGAGCAAAGCAGACATCGAGAATCCTGCCATTGTAGTAGAAGCCAAGCTTTTACACAAGGCTTCACGCTAAAGACTGTTACGTTTTCTGTGAACGGTCTGCCAGACACATGGAGGATTTTGACATCAAAGACTGTCACGTGTCTCTGCCTTACAGAATCTCTGAGAGGATACTGCTATCTTCATTTTTTCATGAGTGGTCGGGAGAATTTTTATCTATGTTCTGCTCACAGACACACTGGAATAACTGCCATATGTGTCTGTACTGTAGCTAGTGAAGACAACATGTGCCCTTGATTCAAAACAAAACAGGACGTCAGCCAATCATAGCCCTTTCAGACATGGGCTGCATGAACATTACTGGCTTCATCAGTCTGTCAGCTGATGGCACGGTAACGTTCAGGCATGGGTTACTTTTAATTTAATGTCCCTAACAATTTCATTCAGACATACTTGTGACTGTGATAGAGACAGCTATGGAAGGAGCACAGTGTATGTGTGTGTGTGTGCGTGTGCATGCGCGCGCTGATGAGAGAGCTTCACCCTGCCCCTCCTGCAGATGAAAGAGATCTCTCGCTATAGGGGAATCTTATTGCAAATTAAAAACAGCTGATACAATATTAATATGTACATGTTACTGCTTTTTAGCTCAGCTGTTTCAATGAGTAAGTCGAGGTATCATCATAGCCTTGGCATCTGCATCAGCTGTTCCACAAAAACTTTAATGCTGCCCGTAACTCCAACGATTTGACCGAGGATGTTCAAATTCACTCCATATTGCATCTACTAAAAATCTTGCACAACGTTGAATCTTGGTGACTTTGACCTCAAGCTAAAGGTCAGAGGTCAAGTTTAAGAAAATCTTGTGAATGCAATAACTCGAGAATGAGCTCACCTACAATGTTCAGATTCACACCATAGATACAGTTCAAGCTTGGCCCATCAAACGTCACACACTTATTCAGTGACTTTACTATAACAGCCCTTTGACCTCCCCTTTCCCCCCCTGAATGCAAACAGCTGAGCGTTGGCACTCACAACTGTGCCATGTTCAAAGTGATGTATAAATGTAACTTAAGGTAACTTATGCAACTCTTACATGAAAAATCACAGATATTCATATAGCAGCAAATTGCAGCAACAGTCATCTCAGGGCACTCTTCATTGTCAGGTTTAGACCCTGGGTGGCTGTGACTCCGGAAGGTCGGTGGTTTGATCCTTGGCTGCTCCAGTCTGCATGCCAAAGTATCCTTGGGCAAGATACTGAACCCCAAGTTGCCCTCCGATGCGTTTGCCGAAGTGTGAATGTTAGATAGAAGGTACTTAGGCATAGAAAGAAGTGCTTGTATAAATGGGTGTGAATGGGTGAATGAGGCATATTGTATAAGGCGCTCTGAGTGCTCAAGAACCACGCCATTTACCCTGCAAAATTATACAGAGAAACTCGGTGCCTTCCTTTGAGCACGCAATTGGAAATATTTAAGAGTGAAAAAAATCCTAGCTTTCCCCTCAGAAGTTTCTTCCTAAGAGAAAAAAGAGACAACAACCAATATTAAAATAGGCAAATGTAGAAAGGTACAGAAATGGAGAGGATTACACAAAAGGTACGGACACAGATGTCTATTTAGCCACGAAGCTGTTGCTGCCAGATTAATGGAAAGACGGGCATGTCTGAAAGGGGCTCCTATTTATTTTAAAGGATCATTTCAAGATTGTGAGACGAATTTATTAAGCTGAACAGAAAACACACAAGCCAGTGTTATACGCACGACCATTCATCTACTTGTGTTGATTCTAGAACATCAGGACACGTGTACTTGAAGAAAGCCACGCAGAAGGAATCGCAAACACAGCAGTACACTAACTGTGAGAACATTGAAACGGGCTGGACTAGGCCGCTATAAAAAGATTTTAAAGTGTTAAGAATGCATGGGACGTGCTTAAAATGCACTTCACTTAAATTGCTGCTACGTTGTAGATTGAGTGGATGCATTTTAAGTGCTGAAATATGTTATTGTAGGTTGTAGTCTCATCATTTCGTTTCAACTCTGTTATTTTAGACAAATTGTGACTAATGATAATCATAATAGCTGATGTCAAAAATGTTCTTATAATCAATTTTCTTTAAAAAAAAATGAAGTTTGTCATCTTTTTTTTTTTAAATTATGCAACGCTTTCTAGCAGGTGTGTAACATGTTAGATTCATGTCTTAAGCATCTCAAATTGAGGTATTTGCACAGATGATCTTTAATATATTTACTAATAGTCATTGTTTTCATTTATGACTGTTGTCATATCTCAAGAAAAGAGTGTCTATAAGAGGCCACGTTGTACTGTAGCCTTAACAAGGTTAGGAAAAGCAAAACAGTGGTTGTGAATGTTTTTGTGTGCTTATAGCTGATCCTCACACATAATGTTAGAAAGTCAAGTGCCAGACCTTGATCTGCTGCTCTGTTATAGAGCAACATATAAAGAATAAAAAAAAATCTTTTTATTGAAACTGTGCACCATTTATTTGTATTTATTTATTTGTTTTTTTGTTTGGTTTCAAGATAAGCCTTGTAAGGGCATTATAGATGATCACTCTATTAGGTTAACCTTTGTGGCATAGATTCAGCAAGATGCTGGAAATATTCCCCAGAGATTTTGGCATCATGCTGACTTGATGGTGTTACATAATGGTCTTACGGGAAGCAGCCAAAGGAAGATGGGCACACTGATCATAAAGGGATGGACATGGTCAGCAAAACAGTAGGCTCTCTGATCTAAACAATGTTCAGTCTGTAGTTTCCATGTTTTTGCCAAATTCTGACCATCTGAATGTTTGCAGCAGAAATCAAGACTCATCAGACCAGGCGATATTTTTTCTAATCTCCTTTTGTCCAATTTTGATGAGCTTGTGTGTGTTGGAGCCTCAGTTTCGAATGTTGTTTTTTCTGTTAAGTCTGAGTAAGACTTAAAGTAAGTAAAGGAGTGCTTACTATATTGTGTGATTATGGCCAGTCTATTTTGCAGCTAATCCACAGCATGAATAGCCAGCATTAGCCCAGATAACCAGACAGGTCAATAATATGTCTACCAGCTGTAACCTGTTCACAGCCACAAAGAAAAGAAGGTGTTTCATTTGTGGCCAGTAGGTAACTTGACTGCAAAACTACAGACTGAGGTATTATAACTAGCTAGAACAAGGTGTGGAAAACATTTTTGGTAAGCTGAAATAAATAGAAACACAAAAATCAACAGAAGCCATACCTTTAGTTGGATTTGGTCAATTTTATCAATACAACAAGGACGCTTTGGTGTGTATGTTTATTGAGTCTGGGATGTCTTGAATTCCTGTCCTGGCAGGCTTCACAGTTAAAACTAGTGCTGAAACTATGGCTGTGAAGTACTAAACTGAAATGAGCACGCACTGAAACTAACATGTGCTGAAAAAAAAATTATAATAATTGTTCCCGACTTGATTGTGAGACAGAAAGGTTAGATTCGTTGCAGTGAGTGGTTCATTTCCCATAGAAGGATGCAGTGTGGATGCAGTGTAGGTGCAGTTATGGGTATACACCAGCAGAGGGCTAAAGAGGGCTAAAGTTAATCGAACACGCACACCTCAGCAAATGAATAAACCAGTTAAAATGATGCTGCAAGGCTGGGATCTAGACGTGAATAAAAAGTGATGAAAAGTTGACGCTTCATGCAGCATTTTACATACAAAGTCGAGAAAATGTTCAATTTTAGATAATAGAAGGTGCAAAAATGAAAGTCCTACAGAGACTATAGCGGTAATAAATATGTAATAAACATGAAAGCAATCAGTAGTAGTAGTCATGTTTAAAATAATAAATCCATGCACTAGTCTCCTGTGCTGTATGGAGTAAAAATATTTTGTGCAAATGGTAGCGGGAAATCAGTAAAATCAGACATTATAGGTCTATTATATCTACTCTTACCTGTAATTAAACGTGCAGCAGGCAGGTGCGGTGCTGCAGAAGTGCGCTGTTGTACATTTTGTGTATTTTTTGTATATTTGTATGCATCTTTGTGAATATGAATGAGGGGCTGGACCGGATGTAGGGCAGGCCACCTTCAGATGGGCTTGGAGGAAACGTGGGGCTTTAACGGACAAACAATAGCGCTCTTGCAGATTCTGTTGCCTCAAGTCATTTTTATTGCGTCTCAGGAAACGGACGAAGTAGGGCAGCATTCATTGACGGGCTCATTTTACGCCGCTAGAAGGCCAGAAAGCAGCGGAAAAGTGTAACTAAACCCACCGACTCCCAAGTGAATAATCTTCAGGTAAGACTGTTACCGACACTGGCTGCTAACGTGAGTTGCTAACTAGCATAGGATAATGACGGGCTCCTGTTTACAAAGATAAAGGGTATATGGAGGAAAGTTGTTATTAGTAGCTTAACAACCAATTTAACAGATTTCATCCTGTAGTCAGAAAACCTTTATTACCCCCGCTATGCCGGGGTTGCTTATATAGCATGCTAGCTTGCACCGTTAGCACCTGTCTTTTCTGTGCTGCTCGGTTCATTTATTCTAGCCAGTGTTCACACATTTACCATCTCTGATGGCAATAAATGCATAGGTGAGGTGGCTTTTTTATGTCTTCTTCTCAGGGGATTGTGTGTGCCTGCAACTTTGAGTTCATCGGGCGGGCTAGCTTAACGGCAGCGGCCGCAGCCTAAACCATGTGTGACAGAAGATAAGCCGTGTCAGTGGTGGGATTGAAGGGACCTGCTGGCTAGTTGGTCTTTGAGCATTTATCAGCCCAGCCATGCCGCAGTTGATGCACACAGTCCACTTACGCATTTGCAGTCAGATGCAATAGAGCTGCTAAGCTAAAATACATGCTAGAGTTTATGGTAAACTATGACTGGGGTTTATTTGTATTTTTTTTAGTTAAACGTTACTGTGCTGCACCCCCGCTCTGCCCCTCTTTACGTCGTGTGCGCCAGCTGGCTCCGAGCTGACCTGCGTGCAGATCTCGTACGACTCGTAAGGTTACTAAAGTTCATTGAAGTCTGCGGCTCTTTTTAGTTTTGACCAGCTAGAGGAGCAGTGTGTGGCAGGCAAGTAACTCCCAGCATTTTTGTACTCGGACAGTGATTTATTTATTTATTTATTTGTTTATTTATTTATTTAAGTAGTGTTGATAATGTGACTGTTGTTGCAAGGTGCAAGAGGACAGCCTTGGTCTCACACTAGTTAGACTAAAACCAAAAAGGCAAAAGGGAAGTCCATTAATAAAGCTTCACTTTTTTTTACATTGCATATTGAATTACAAAGTGTTGACTTACTGCTTCACACAGCCATGTAGGGCCACTTGTTGGTGCTATGCATGCATTTAACTGACCTTGAGAGGAGGATATGTAGCCTGTTCATTGTTTTAGTAATTGTACAGGTGAATGAATCCTTTATAAAGGTTGAGACACACCTCATTTCTTCAGATTTTGTGGTCGTGAGCAGTAGTTCTCCAAGCTTTCTGAAGGTTTTTCAAAGTTTTTCTTTGGACTTTGGCTGCTCTTTCACCCATTTTCTATCCAGTACTTGCACCTGACCAGGAATTTATTTATTTATTTTTTAACCACTTGACACTGATTAATAAATCATTCACGCATTAAAAACGCAACCACCTCGGGGGAAGAACCAGTGTTATCTACACATAATAGACAACTTAGCAAAGAAACTATTTCAAATTGTATCTTTAGGCACTTTGTTACTGTCAGCCTGTCATAAAATGGTATTTTTACTACACCAAAACGATTCCCAAAGGGCTATTAGCCAAAAACATTCAAAAAGAAGAAGTTTACAAAACAAGAAGTGGCTGGCTTAAAAAAAAACTACAGCACATGAACAGTATCTGAATATTGTGACCTTAAGAAACAGGAAAAGGCCCTGACAAAGGACCTGAGAGATTCATCAGGCCCTTCACTTGATCCGTCTACTGTTCACTGAAGCCTCATCAGAAATGGTCTCAGTGGAAGGGTGAAGCCAGAAGAAGGGAAACGGGGAGAAAAGGCTGAAATATGCCAAATTATACAAGAACTGGACTGTAAATCAGTGGCAGCTAATGGTCTTACTGAGTGATGAAATTTTTAGTTAAAATCGTCAAGACAGGTACAACAGTGAGTGTCTACAGCCATCTGTGAATCCTCTGTTATGGTTTGGGGCTGCATTTCAACCAGTGGTGTTTGGGTTCGTGTCAAAATTGATGGAACTACGAATATAGAAACGTACCATCAGATTTTGATCCACCATGCAGCACCATCTGGAAAGCATCTGATTAACAATTTAATTTTTCAGTCTGACAGTGATCCCAAACACTGTCAAAGCAGTGGACCAGTGCCCTGCTATAGAACTTATTTATTTATTTTGTTTTAGAAAAAGAACCAGAGTTATGCCAAAATTTCAGGAGTTCCTTCCTTTGCTGAAGCTCCACCTCTCCACCAAGCTTCATGAAATGTTGTGCTGTACTTTTTGCATAATCCTGCAGAAAGACAAACTGATAGTTATGACTGTTAAGTTGTGATTATCTCTGAACTGTGTCAGGGGGATTCAGGTCAGGACTTTGGCTTAAGTTGCCCTCTCTCACATATAACATATAGCAGGAGATGTCATCTCGCTGCTGAAAATAACCGTGTTTCATGGAGGCAAGGGTGCTGGTGGCAGGAGATGGCACACCAGTTCACTCTGTTTTCAGCAGGGGATAAGGGGAATTTAAAAAGGTTAAAAAAAAAAAAGGAAAAAAAAACACCAATTCATTTTTTTGTAATCGGTTGAAGAGCAGCCAAAAGGAACGGTGACTAAGGATTTCACTGACAAGTGTAATGGTTAAAAAAAAGTCAAGAAAAACCTGCTAAAATGTTAATTTCACCAAAGATTAAAAAAACAATAAGTCAATAGAACAAACCCAGGCTAGCTAGATAAAATATAAAAATGCGCATTTAAAAAACCCCTGTGTGACGGTGACAAAAATAATGCGAATGTCTCCGGTAGAAGTGTGAACTCTGCCCGCTGCTGTAGTTTTGCCCTGCTTCCGATCATGTCTATGCTCAAAAAAACATCAGAACGATCGGACGTCACGTGGACTTCGTACTAGGGAGCTGGCAGGTTAATGTCCTCATAAATGCAATAGGTAATTGAACCAACTTTTGGGTCAAAGTGCAGTGGCTAGCCTGTTTACACGTAGTAACCGGTTGATCTTCTTTATCTGCTAATCAAGCACAGTATTGCCCTATAGGACTTTGAGACACATGTTGATTAGTCCTTATCTAAGCAATGTCATTGAGGTGGACAACATCAAGCTTTTGTAGCATTCATTATCTGCATTCATATCCAGCCTAGAGCATCCGTACTCAGACTGTCTATGAATTTCACATACAATGCCTCCTGCTTTTGCTAACTGACCCACTTTTTATTAGCCTTTGTACCTTTATACTGACAATTAAGGGGGGATAATAGCATAATATTCCCACTTTATACAGTCTACTGTAAAAGGACCTAATGTTTAAGTGATGCCAGGCTCTCTACATCAGCCAGCTTTTTATTATTGCAAGCTTTGCTTAAAATTTGAGTAGATTTCCATAATGCTTGCTGTGATTACTGCAATATTGACGCCATGCAAAGGTGAGACATAAACAAAACCGTGCATACAGATAAATACACTAATATGATAAATCTTGTCATATTATCGTCCTCCGTGTTCTCTTTCCTATGCGTGCATGTTTATAATCACAGTAACTGAATACATACACTGAGTGTTGTTTTAGTTGCCAAGAATTTGCCTCTGGTGATAGTATCTGTTGTGGCTTTAAAACACACGCTCAGTGGTGCTATGCAAAGATTGAGAGCTCTTCATGCTTTAAAATATGAATGACCTTCATTGTCCAACTATCGCCATGTATTTTTATCTCCAGCGGTATTTAGCTTTATCACCCAGTGGTAAGGCCCCAGAACTGTACTGTAACCTTTAACCTACTTGCTTCAGCTATCTCTTGACAGTTTGTTTGTTCCTCTGTCTGCTAGTTTGTCGGAACCGCATTAACTGTGTGCAAGTACCCAAAGCCTTTTGGTAGCTTGCCCACTGGCCCTGTGTGCTATCTTTGTGTGGCTGAGTAATAGAGATTTGTAGTAAATCCTTTCCTTACTGAAGGTACTGTTAAGAAAATAGGATGCAGGGACGGCACATAATGCTTCTATATTCAAGCCAGAGTTGCATATGGACTTAATGGGCAACCAGCTTTGACATGAGAGCATGTAAATGGTAAATGGACTAGTTCTTATATAGCGCTTTTCTACTCTCTTGGAGCACTCAAAGCGCTTATACAACAC
>JAVDPK010002676.1:254100-277368 GCA_034780415.1 Cichlasoma orientale | reverse complement strand
CCCGGAGCAGCCAGGAATCGAACCACCGACCTTCCGATCAGTGGATGACCTGCTCTACCTCCTGAGCTACAGCCACCGTGGGTCACCTTAGTTAGCTGTTTCATAACCACTGGTTATAAACTAATTATCTGCTCAGTTTACATGCAAGACACCTGTATAATGAGTAAACCTATATACTGGGCCACCTCCGTACACTTGTAGTGTGCTCATGGAGTGTAGCCATAGTTACAAAAGTGTAAACAATGCCTGCCCCATATAAGGACATATAGTACACAGCAGGAATAACATTTTATCAAGGTGAACATGGTGGTTATAGAACTCATCAATCATTAAAGCAACTGGAGTCACGCTTAGTGCAGAATCTCCTCAGCAGGTTTCCATTTGTAAAGCAATTTCCAATTGAGCTCATGGAGCCTATGGAGAGGGGTTTTCAACCACCGCAAACATGCTCCCGCGTAGTCCTCCAAAGTCCGAGGTGCATGGTGCTCCATGTGGATGACACTGTGCGCAGGTCAAATGCTGGTTGGTTGACAAGTGGGCCAGAACACGGAAGGGAGCGACGGCGGAGTTCACCAAGAAATGGGAAAATAAGAAAAATACAGTATGAAAAGTACAGACAGTTGCTGCAGTGGATACATTTTATTTTTTCTTTAAGACTCATTTCATTTTGGTTAGTTCTATATTATAACTTCACTGTTCTCTGTGTCTGGCTGATGGACCCACAGCAATGTTATAGGCAAGGCTTGCCTCTTAACATTGATGCCAATTCAGGCATTGTGGTAATTTGTCATTATCTGCATATGAACAGTATTTTGTGCTTCAATCAAAGGAGACTCACCAGGACTGCAATAAATATATTTTTAACCAGATTTATTAAGTGGGAATTAATTTACTTGAGCTTAAATACTTTTTTTAAAAATTTTGTTTATCAAATGGCCCAAAAAAGAAAAAATTCAGAAAATGTATAAACTTCTGTTTAAGTAAGATGATTCAGATTCTTTGAATGATATGTGGACCAGTCATGGTTACGCGTGTAGTCACACCCTGAAGGTCCATTTTGAGCCAGGAAAAACCCTGCTTGCTTGCACCAGTGAGAAAGTACAACTTGGCCTCACATAAAGAGATTTTTCAAGGATATTATTGACCATTTCTTAAAACCCATGACTTCCATAATGTAAGACATTGGTAACAGGCAGCTTATGGCAAGGTGACTCACAACAATGTAAACTATGATTGGTTACTTTAGCGTAACAGATGCCATTCTTATTATTCCGCCATGGTTGGGCAGAGATTGGGCCTCCTCTTTGTTAATGTTAATTGAATGTGACATATCCAGGGTGCCCATAGCCTGCTAATCAGCACTAATCTGATCCACTGGATTAGAGGATGGGAATGCTTGTAAGACACTGCAAACAGTATGTGTGCCTGCTTCCTTCCTGAAGTGAGCCATCTTTCTAGACATCCTCCTAGTATTGTTTAGCCGGCTCTAATAAGGATCCATTGAGGTGTTTTCTTTATGCACATTTAAATGGAGAGTTATGCTTTTTAGTCATTCTTGAGTTCGAGGGCAATACTTGGTCCTCGCAAACTCTTGTGCTGATTAGGCAGTTCCTCCAACAGGTTCTAGGATCTGCCCGTGTTCTTGCTCTCGTCATCATCATAATCTCCTGCTTTCCTTCTGTGGGATTATTATGGCTATGAAGCAGAGCAGCCTGTAACTATCCTCTGATTTCTGCAGGCCTTTTCTTTGCTTTGTTTTGTTTTTCTGGTATATATTTTTTCTGGCTGTGAACTGGTGGAATACCAGAAGCCAAAATGCTGAACCAGAGTGCTGTCATAATCTTCACTGGGATTTGTGGGGCATTGGTGTTCATGGCAATGGCCTACTATGTCTACTGGTAAGTGGAATGTGAGACAAGTGCTGTGTCCTGTGGCCTCAGTATCTTAAGATGAGTCCTACCATTTTCAGGTATACTTTGGTATCCATGAAAAAATGTTTTGGCCTTCCACCAAAGGAATGTTTAGAAAGTTTTTTTTTTGTAGGTGGGGTTTAATTTTCTCAAGCTTAAAATTATCAGAGTTTATAAAATTGTCAGTAATAACAGGAAAATGCATAGACTTCTGTTAATTCAGGTAACTCAGATGCTTTGTCTTAAGAATATGTGGACCAGTTGTGGTTATGTCACCCTCCAAAGGCAAATTTTATGCCAGGAAAAAGCCTGCGGTTTACTAGAAACCAGTAGCTCTTTGAAGTCCAGCCTAGGCATAATTCAGCTGTTCCCTGCAGTAAGTGGAGCACAGATGTTTGCAAGCAAAATGAAGTTTATTATAATTAAAATGGCTCATAAAAGGATCAGTTCCTGCCAAGATGTGGCTGAACTTTGCCATAATTTAGGTAGTGTCTGTAAATGTGCATTTCTCATTTTGGAGACTCCTAGCAAGCAGTTGGTGTTTGTATAGAAGTTATATTCAGGTGCTGTATAGCAGCAGCAGCTGTCCAGCCTTAAGAAGCTTTAACACGGTCGGCAGTACTAATCTTTCCTCTAGGTTGTGTGGGCTCACAGGTGGGCCTGTCACCCTTCGGGAGCTGGACATCCACCAGCTGTTTTTTCCTGTGTTTCTCTGGACATCTTACAGGAAAAACCAAGTGTATATGATTAATTTCCACAGTATTTCAGTGTTAATGTATGTTGGTAATATTGCACAAAAAAATTGTTTGACTTAAATCTACGTTGGTGTTTATTGTTGAGATTCTCATCCTATCAAAGGAAAGAGCGATTGTGAACATTCGCCTTAACACTGATCTACTAACCCAAATAGCTGACATGGAGCACTGATCCAATCAGGAACTTAGCTGGGAAACAGAATTGTTTACCTGACAGACTTGCCTTGCCATGGTTATATGGTTGTATCAATACAATACAGTAGCCAATAGAAAAAAGTGGAAATAGAGTGAACATGTATATCGTAGAAGACGCATAACTACCCTGACTAATACATCCAGGTTGTCTCGAGCTTGAAAAAAGGCGACTGGACGACTTTAATTTTTTTGACGGTGTTTCACCTCTTATCCAAGAGGCTTCTACAGTTTTAAAGCCAAAAGGTGGAAAGTCCCAGGTATTTAAAACCTAGCAGGGTCGTTGACCCCACTAATTATGTACATCATCACACGAGCCAAGGTGTGATTAAAAAGGCATGGGTTATTACAACCAGGGATTTTTGGGTGAAATTACTATGAGACCTTGCCCCACCCTTTCATGTCACCTATTGAGGTCACCTGAAGTAAGCTGTGAGTAGGGGTTGAGGCACCTGGGAAGGGATCTCAAGACTGCATTGTAGGTGGCTGACAGCTGGTGTCATAAGCCACCACCTCTGTTCAATGATTGTCATTCACAGTAGCCATAGATGGCCTCTTTTACTCCTCTTTCAAACCATCTGTCTTCCTGGTCCAAAATGTGAACATTGGCATCCTCGAAAGAGTGTCCTTTATCCTTTAGGTGAGATGTACAGTGGAGTCTTGTCCTGTTGAAGTGGCTCTTCTATGTTGTTCCATGCGCTTGTGGAGTGGAGGTTTGGCTTTTCCAATGTACAGGTCCAAGCACTCCTCACTGCACTGCTCACACCATTACATTGGAGAAATCAGACAGCCACCTTTCCCCGGTGCCTCAACCTCTACTCACACCTTACTTCAGTTGACCTCAATAGGTCACATGATAGGTTGAGGCAAGGACTCATAGGTGTCAGAGTTTCACTTGAAACCGCTGATGGTAATGCCCCCCGCTTTTTCTTTTGTTTTGACACCTTGGCTCACGTAATGAAGCAAATTATCACTAGTGGGTCAACGTGCAGAAAAGTCAAAGAAATGTTTGGAGAAAATGTAGAAATTGTGTCAACATTATTTACATTGTTTACTGGCATGTCCTGGCAGAGATGTACTAAGACGTTTAGTGATGCAGTCATTGTGAAATTCTAGTCCGATGCCAATTTAAAAAGATTTGGCCCATAGCAGATACCAATATTATATAGGATTCTTTTTGTTTTCTTATTTTCCACAACAACAAAAATATCTCATTATGAAGATCTTCTTAGGAAATCTGTCAAGTCTTCATGATACTGCAGTATCTTTAAACATTTAACCAGTACACAAGTAAAATAACAATAGATGAGCACTGGCTAGTGCCTACATAGATGGTAAATGGACTGGTTCTTATATAGCACTTTTCTACTCTACCTGAGCACTCAAAGTGCTTTATACAACAGTCTTCATTTGCCCATTCATGTCCATTCATGCAAGCACTTTTTCTACACCCAAGTGTATTCAAACACATTGAACACATTGGAGAGCAATTTGGAGTTCAGTATCTTGCCCAAGGATACTTTGGCAATCAGACTGGAGCAGCTAGTCTGCATGCCAGCTAGTTTGCATTAATGCACAAGCAATTGGTGGATAAAATGGAACTGTTCTATGAATCAAAGCCTAAACCTGTGCTCAAATGAAAATTTGTTGTGACTGTATTTCCAGCTCTGCAGCTCTGCTCTGCACATCTGTGTGGAGCAGAACTGGAGCAAAGTTCACGGTGTGTGTAGAACTAAATGCCTGAGCTAACACACACACACACACAGTCACTGCAGGTCACTTCTCCATAAGCGACTTGTGACCAAACTTTGCACACTGATAGTTGCTGATTGTAAAGCAAAAATGTCCAAGAAAAGGTTAAAGGGTTTAGCTGTCAAATATTTACAAAAGCCACACTTCTTAAATAAACCCAGTTAAAAAATTTTTTAACATGAAATCATCATGTTCATATGTAAAAGCAGTGTCGTTCCTCATTACGCAGAGTGTTTCACAAGTCATCACAGCCACAAGAGAAATGTGCAGTAATTTAACCTTACCCTCCCTCTGACATGTATGCATGAACAAAGGTCACATCTGTAACATGATGCAGAGACAGTGTTGCATGTTTGGCAAGAGAGTCAAAGTCTTCAAGTAGTATCACACAGTATTTCAACATTTCAGAGTGATTTAGAGATTTGTAAACACAGTTATGTTGATTGTCTGAGGAGCTCAACTTCTGTAGATGTGCATTAAAGATTTCATTTCCTTTACACCCAAGCCACTAAACTAGTCTATTGGGTTGCAGTGTGTGTGAGAGCGATTGAGCGCACTAGATAAGACTTGTTGCCTACACACACTAATCTAGCTTTGTGTCAACGATACGGTTCAGTTGAAACCTGGTTGGTTTGCTCTTCACTGTGAAGGCCGTTGAAGAAATAGGTCGCAGACGTGAGGTAAAAGGTTTAAATACAGAATATTAGGTTGCTTCATAATTGGGCCTCTTTTATTGTGGTTTATAACTTGTCATTGATAAAGCATCCAATTTAATATAGTTTTTTTTTTTTTAAATACTCTCAACTGATTGACATGCTGTTTTCTTTGGATGTCATTTGTGAAGGATGAGTACTGTGTACACATTCTGTGTGCATTTAAGGGGAACAAGAAACTAGTCATTTCAAATAACACGTGAAGACTGTGTGGTTGAAGACTGCTATGTCATTTGGACGCACACCAGGCACACAGTGTTTGCTTCTCCCTTGTTCAGCATGCAGGCAGACAGTACACAGCCTCCCCTTTTTTTGCTTCTTCTGACACAGTTGTGTCAGTGTATGAATTTATTACTCGTATGTGGATGTTGCTGGCGCAAATAATTGTTTGTGGTCATAATACAATTTTAGTTATCATAATAATGAAGTAGAGCAGTGCTGGTACTTTTACTTTCATTTTTTTTAAAGTGGTGATTGAGTGGAGTGCTTTCTCACAGGTGGTTAACCTCATGTTTTACACTGGAATTGTTTATTTGGCTATTTCATATTTTATCTTGAGAAAAGCTGAACTTATAGTTTTGTGTATACGTTTAATTTAAATAGTTTTTATATCAGGCATAAGACTCGTTCATAAGACACTGCAACATGCATACACAGCTCAGAGCTAACTATCACACCCTGACCTGGGGGCAATCAGATGTTCCCAGTTCATCTAGAGAAGGAAAATGGAGATACCCTCAGAAGCCCAGACAGTCCCAGTATGTAGGGTCTCTGTCTGGGCTCTTAGCAAAGGATCTTAGGCTGCAGATGCTATTTTCAAGATTGATGATGGTTTCATAATGCTGATTACTTAAAAAAAAAAAAAAAAAAAAAGGAGAAGAAAAAAGTAAAAGCTCATCTTTGCCATCAGTTATGTGTGAACAATGTCACATTACTTAGCCATTCTTGTTCTGCAGTGCCAAGATGGGTTCACATGCATCTTTGCAGAGACTACAAACTGTGCAGTACATAGACAGCATCCATGTATATGCAGTCTCATCAGCTACATCCATTGTTGAAACTTCATACCTGATATGGCTACCTCTGGTGTCACAGCATTCACGTTTTGATTCATGTTTCACCCACACTAAAGAACGATGGGGGCTGTCTCTGGCCTCCTTACATTATAAGCTAAAATTATTCATCCTGTTTGATGAACCAGGCACTATGCATTTATTAAATTATGCTGTAATGGCTCTGCAGTGTAGCCTGACTCCATCACTGGTGCCTGAGCCTCTCCTCTGCTGTGGTTCACAGGTCTGTGGTGCTGGCAGAAGGGCCGTGTAAACGCGGCTTGTAAAAGGACTCCACCGTGGTAAGAATCACTGTTGCTGTTTTGAACTTCTTAAAGCATGTTTGCCATAAACACCCCACATCCTTTTGTTTATTAATTCCTTATCACCCTGCATGTCTGTTGCTTTCTTCCTTGTCTCCCACATTCACTGTGCCGGCCTTCTCTGTTTCGGCTCCCTGTCAGGTTGGCCGTAGTGTATAGAGAGGAGCCCACTCAGCCCTCCAGGCTCCTCAGCCATGGCTCTGCTGGCCTACCTGAAGAGCCTGTTCATCTTGCAGTTGCTGATGGGCTTTGTGTTTGTGGTGAGCGGCCTCATCATAAACTTCATTCAGCTGTGCACCTGCATCCTCTGGCCGATCAACAGGCAGCTCTATCGCAGAATCAACTGCCGGCTCTCTTACTCCCTCTGGAGCCGTGAGTAAAGATGAAACTCGTGTGTGTTGTTGCAATATTTAAAAATATGTAAACAAGAAAAGGTGCTGAGTGGTGATTCTGAGCTGCACAGATTGCAAATGATTACAAATCTGGCAAGAACACTGTAATAGTGGCACATACAATGAGCTGTGTTTGGGCCATCTGTTGGATATTTGTCCATGTCTACGTAGAAAGGGTTTCAGCTGCATTTTCCACTTGAATATTTGAAACACTTTCTGTGTAGAAAAGGGATGAGTCCTAAGCAGCTACAGCCTCCACAATTTCACAAGTTATTCATTAAAATTGTCAGCTGTTTGATGCTGGGCAAAGTGTTTACTAATGCTTTTTTTTTCTGCCAATGACTTCAGCTGCTTTTATTAACCCTATGACAGACACTAAATTTGCTCCAAAATAATTATCTAAAATTACATGAATCCTAAACACTCAAAAGATTTGCTGATTGTTCTCTGCAATCAGAAGCGCTGCAAAACTGAAAAATACTACACAAATATGCTTCAGTTTGGTAGCTTAATGTATTTATTTTAAAGAAGTGATGAATTTTCCCGATAACTTCTTATTGTTTCTCCTGTGTCATCGTCTCTGTGCAGAGCTGGTGATGCTCCTGGAGTGGTGGTCGGGCACAGAATGCACCCTATACACCGACCAGGCCACGGTGGACAAGTTTGGCAAGGAGCACGTCATCATAATCCTCAACCACAACTTTGAGATTGACTTCCTGTGTGGCTGGACCATGTGTGAAAGATATGGCATCTTGGGGGTTAGTTAAGCAACAAATTTTGATGTACAGTTTTTTTGTGTGTTTAAATTAAAGTTTGTCAGCATTATTTGCTGCTCTTAATGACTTAAGTCCTAAATGTGAGAAATCAGAGTTGTATAAAAACGTGTTTTGTTTTTTTTTCCTCCTTTTTTAGAGTTCAAAAGTGCTAGCTAAACACGAGCTACTGAAAGTCCCTCTAATTGGCTGGACGTGGTACTTTCTAGAAATAGTTTTCTGCAAAAGAAAGTGGGAAGAGGACCGAAACACTGTCTTCAAAGGACTGGACAGGCTCAAAGACTATCCTGAATATATGTGGGTAGGTACAGTCACATCGCTTGGCCTGTGAGTTTAGGTCTAAATGTTCAGCAGTTATTTTAGATTCAGCGTAAAGCTTCCAGGCATCCATTTGTATAAAGACATTACGCTGCATTTCCAAAGACGGTCAGCTTCAACCCAGTTGCTCAGTCAGGATTGTGAAATATCCTCTTGGAGTTGCAGTTGACTGCTTATGATTTAGTGATATGTGTGTGATATGTTTTCATGCAGGATTCTAACAGTGAGTAAAACCAGTTTGAGCTTCAACTATCACCCATAAATTGTGAGTAATTTATGGGTGATAGTCGAGTAATCAACCTCCTTTGCTGGGCAAGAGAAGTTGATTACTCAAGGGTAGCTGTGGCTCAGGAGGTAGAGCAGGTCATCTATTAATTGAACAGTTAGTGGTTTGATCCCTATCTGATGCTACAGTTACTGCCCTTTGCCCCAGTTTCTTTCTCCTAAGTTGATCTTGGCAGTGATACACAAATAGTTCTGAGTACAGCAGCTGTATTTGAAATGCCTCAACATGAGTTTGTTTGTTTTCTGTCAAACCTCATGAACAGAACTGTCCACTGAGCGTAAACACGTTGAAGAGCCATTCAGCCGACTTCAGGCCAAATAAACATGCATGCTTTTTTTTTTTTTTTTAAATAAACAGAAAAGTGGCTACATCCATCACCTTTTACCTGATGACATCTGAGGCCTGTAGTATGAAGCAGGATTTTTGTTTAGCAAGGTAGCTTCAGGTTTAATCCTGGGTTTCCAGGGTTGTGATGGCAGCTGCAGGAAAATAATCAAATACTGATCAATAAATTATTTCTGTAAAAGCATCACAATCTAAAAGGTCCTTCTTGTGTCCAAGATACCTTGTAAAGCCTCTGTGAGCATCAATTAGTGATACAGTGGCAGAAACTACAGTCTTCCTTGCTTAATTTTCAAATTAGTTTTATTGTTCTATACACCTTTTATATAGCTGCATAATCCTTGTTAATGTTAAATAAGATTTACAAGTCAGCCAACCGGTTTTAATTATGTTTTTTTTTACTGGCTCTTCAGGCTGTTTAACACTGTCAGGGTTGCAGCTAAAAAAGCAAGTCTAAAATTGTCTTGCATACCACAGTAATTCGAGTCAGATCTAGTCCCACCTTGGTTACAGAGGAATGATATCGACAAGTCTATAAACTTAAACAGATGTGATATTTTTAATGGCATCTAATAATGGCTGCAGTAACACATTTGAAACGTCAAGATAATATTTTTTTAAGGTGAGAAACATACAGATGCAGACCTGCCTTTGTTTGTAGGCTACGATGGTTATCTTGTGCCAGCACTGTACCTTTGACTAGATTCAGAAATCCTGGGTTAACTCACCAAGTTGGTCATGTGACTGCTCCACACGATTGTGGTGATTTTGCTTAGTGGAGTCAGATAACAAACAAGTATCCTGAGTATGTTGAACTCTACTGTATTACATGTCTGTCTGTATTTCACGCAGCTCTTTGGCTGAGATTAGGCAGATGAGCAGTTGATCTAATTATCCTTGAAGTCAAGAACCGGGCCGCTGCCAATGGCACGGCTTTCATGTGTTAAAATAAACATCCACCTGTCTGCTGTGTTATTACTGAAATAATATGTTGACTGTATTTTAGTGTAGTGTTAAAATTGAGTTGACCTTGATCTGTAGTTCAAGCAACAGAAGTAGGGTAGCGGATGGGTCAGGATAAAACGGTCACCTTAAGCTTGAGATTCCTTTTTATTAAACAGGTAGGTGTGTGTGTGTGTGTGTTAACTTTTTTCCTCTCTCTACAGTTTCTGCTGTATTGCGAGGGCACCCGCTTTACAGAGAAAAAGCACCAAATCAGTATGCAGGTTGCAGAGAGTAAAGGCCTGCCCAAGCTCAAGTATCACCTTTTACCCCGAACCAAAGGATTCACCACCACACTGCAGTGTCTTAAGGGCACAGGTGGCGTTCACAAATGCACACGCACTCACAAAAGCAATATTCAAAACATATTTTTTAAATGTTTTGCTCACAGGCTGCTCTTCTTTTTCTTAACAGTAACTGCTGTGTATGATGTGACTCTTAACTTCAAAGACAACCAAACTCCCACTCTCCTGGGCATTGTCAACGGCAAGAAATATAAAGCTGATATGTCTGTAAGGTGAGCGCCACTGATGCACACTGTTTACTTTGAATCATCACTTTTTGTAATAAGGCCTTGCACTGCCAGCTGTTTCTTCAAGTAAAGCACAATAAATGAATTTTAAGCATTTTGGCCTCCTTCCAACTGGATTTTGTCCTGTAATAATCAAAGAGACATTCAGACTGGCTAAGCTCCAGGACATTAGCTCTAATGGCCCGGGCGCTCCCCTGAGCTCGGAGCTTGTAATAGACAGATTACAGCAGCAGTGTGATTTTACTTAAATAAAACTGAGAGCAGGGTAGTGGAGGATGTTTTTTTTTTTCTCAAGGTCAGGTTGACTAGCTGCAGTTAAAAATGCAAGATATTTGAGTGACCTGGAATCACTTGGTATGATAATGGACG
Source organism: Cichlasoma orientale (assembly GCA_034780415.1). Lineage (NCBI taxonomy): Eukaryota > Metazoa > Chordata > Actinopteri > Cichliformes > Cichlidae > Cichlasoma > Cichlasoma orientale. The sequence goes on along the minus strand of JAVDPK010002676.1, from coordinate 266,657 downwards.
CTCATGCAGCAGAGGGGAAATGTGTTTTGGGAGAGGGAGACACCTGGCGGTGGGAAGCTGCCACTACAGGCCAGGAACTGATCAAGAACTGCGATGTACCAGAGAAGGCTTTGAATCAACCTGATCTACTGTTTATGTGAATGTATTTTAACAGTGATTATTTTTTAGTGCGGTTGGCTATGATTATGTGCTGTGCTGAATGTGTTGTGCCCTTTGCTGGCACTCATTAGCTGCCTGCTGTCATTTCAAGAAGAATCATTTTTACAAATAGAATTCTGAGCAAGTGAGCAAGATAATAAACAGGTGAAAACCTGGAAAAGAAACAATACAAATTTGTGCCATGTAAAGGATTTAAGGAAATATTAATTTAATGATAAGTCTATATCTAAGTTTAAAACCATCCTTGTAAAGGTCACAGCACTCCGTGTATTATTTTTACCACATGCTTCTCTCTATCAATCACACTTCATATATTTGCTTTTCTCGTTCCTCTGCAAAATGGTGCATAAATTAGTCAAGCACTCCAAAAAGGTCTTTGTGAAGCACTTGACTCCAGTTGCAGGATAACCCGTCATTCACTTTATTGTTCCTTGTGCCTCATTATGCGCCTGTTTCTGAATACTGAGATCTGTCCAGCTTATTTGTATGTGGGCACTGAAGCCAAACTGTATCCATTTCCAATTATTCGTTACTCGTTTACATCCAGGCGGTTTTCTGTGGAGGATATACCAGATGATGAGCAGGAGTGTGCCGACTGGCTGCACAAGCTCTACCAGGAGAAGGTAAGCTAACATTAAAGACTCCTAAAATCCCAAATCACTGTCGTGTTTGTACCGACCCGAACACCAGACAGCAGTATTTATCAATTATTCGTTGAGCCAAGTGGTTTTCTGAAAAATGGATAAAAACAGTGTCATTGAAATTGTCCTCACGCTTCACATTGTTGCTGAAAGTATTCACTGACACACTTTTTTTCTAAATATATCAAATTATACTAATTATATCAAATCACGTTTTCTTTTTTTAGCTCTTAAATTTGTTAAGGTTATTTAACTAAAGGAGAACACACTCAGACACCATAACCTGCGGATACCGAGCAGGTGACAAATTAAAGGATGAACTAAAGTATCTTAATTAGGTGTCGGGTCATGAGAACAAGTCTCAGACTGTACTGAAGAGACATCCTTCCAAGAGACATCACCTCAGTAGGTGTTTTGATGATGGTGGAAAACTGTTATTTTACTTGTAGGTCTATGATATCACATAAATTTTGATCTAGTGATAACTGACACCATGTTCATACTCATCAAACCGCTCATTGCCCCCTCATGGCCTGTTGACAGGAGCATTGTTATCCTGGAAGACCATTTCCATGGAGGATGTAAATGTTTCATAGAAAGATAAAGGTGATTACTTATGATGACCTTGTATTGATTTGCAGTGACCTTTAAATCTGTATACCATAGCAACACACTGCCCTCACAGCATAACTAGGGTTCTGTTTCTTTTTTTTTCCTTTAGAATTTGCATCCTTGATCTTTATTTTTTATCAAACGTTGTATTTATCAGCAGTCCTCGTTGTTTCAAATCAAATGAAGCGGTTGTCTTCCCCATTTCCCAGGATGCTTTACAGGAAATGTACAACAAGGAAGGCAAGTTCCCTGGACCAACAATAATCCCACCACGCAGGCCGTGGACGCTGCTCAACTTCCTGTTTTGGGCAACGCTGCTGCTTTCACCCCTCATCAATTTTGCCTGCGGAGTGGTTGTCAGTGGCTCCCCTCTTCTCATCATTGGCTTTATACTCTTCCTCATCATAGGTAGGTCAAACTTTACCTTTTCATATATGACTTCCCAGATCTGGTGGGTCCTGTTGGGTAAAACCTGCACTGGGTAATCTGGGCTTCTCTCTCTCTCTATTGTAAAGACTTGCTTTACTGTGTGACCTTCCCCAAGATGACTTTTGCAGACCAGTGGTACCAAGAAGAAAACTGATGCAGCTCGTTTCATTTAAAGCTCCTGAAGTTTCATAAAGGCTCAGTACTTTTTTTTAACCTGTTTTTTTTTTTCTTCTTTGTTCTCCCTACAGCCTCTATAGCGATCCGCCGCCTCATAGGGGTCACCGAGGTGAAGAAAACAGGTTCCAGTTACGGCAACCAAGAGGCCAAGAAACAAAACTAAAGTGTCACTCCCTCCTGTGAATGGCCGTTTCTGTAGGCCACCCTGTGGTGTCTCACCCCAACCCAACTCCATTCTCCTCCTACTGTCGAGTCAGTTGGTAGGCTGGGGAGGAGTCCCAGCTGTGAAAACATAATAGAGACCAGAGTTAACAATTCTAATGGCACTAGGGTGAGGGAGTATAGAGGGTCTGGGGTCCAAGCTCTCTGGTGTATCACGGAACATAACGAGGGGGAGATGCAGTACTGTATCCCCTTCATCTTTCTTAATCCAGCTAGCCCCCCCCCCCTCCCCCCCCCAAAAAATCCAGATCCCATTAAATCTCAATAACGCCCAATGTTAAGCTTCTAACATGTCCGAGGTCACACGGACTACCACTTCCTACCTCCACTTCCTGTCACAGTCATCAGCCAATGGGGAGTGGGTACACGCTGATTCTTTTTGCCCACAGAACACGAGCCGATCCATATTTGTTATTTCTAAGCCTCCATCCCAGTGGAGGTGCATTTCCATAACAGCAATGTGCAAGATACTTCTTTTTCTCACTGAGTGGGGCTTGTAATGGGAATTGGTGCCTTGAGGCCCAGCCTGGTTTTCCTTAACGGGGTCAACTTAACCCAAAATCATGCAGTTTACCATTTTTAGCTGTATATAGCCAACCAGATAGTTATGGTTTTCTATACCCTTGGGCACAGCTATACCAGTACAATGAAGGTGAAATGTGAAGTGAATAGAAACAACTGCATTCTTCAAATTTAATTGGTAATTATTTCAACACAAAGAGTGGGATGCAGTTCACCTTGGTGGTACTGGGGTAGCAGCAGAAGTGTTTGGGCTCAGAATCTAAACGTCACATCATGTTTAGTGGTGTATATGTGGTAAAATCCCTGTTTCGTTTTACTGTTACGATCATAGTATTCTGACCCCTTTACATCCTGGTTTGGAAAGGCTGGTGTCAAACTACATCAAGGGCTCTGAATGTGAAAACTGTCCTTATCAAGGATGCCTCCCATCTGTTACAGGTCTCATTTGTGGCCCACAGAACCCACAGGCACAGTTTTTAATTTATTTTTTTTACCATTTCATTTTCTTTGTACATTTAGTAATTCACATACATATTCTCATTCATTTTCAATTGACCTCCTAAATGTGATGTTAATTGAACCAAACACGTGGCGCACTTCAACATGCCACCCACCCCGATGCCAGTCACGACTCACTGTCAGTGGAGCCAGAATCCAGAAGAGGGTCACCAACTGTCTTCATGTAGCCACACAGCTGAAAGCATATTGATTTGCTCTCCAGATGTACAGACTGTAGTATTGATATTTTAACCTTTGCCTTAAGTCAAGCTTGCTCAGGCAAGGGATTGCTTATCTGCCACCCCTTTAAAAACACGCACCCACATCTTACCTCTGTCACCCTCTCTTCCCCTCATTACAGTGATGCATGGTGGAGCAGCATGCATTTGTTTGGTCTGATCCCCAAACTGAGTGAATAAGTTCAAATCTACTTCTAGTCTCTGAAAGTGTTTTTTGTTTTGTTTTGTTTAAAGGCGTCCTGTGTAGATTAGTTAAAGAGAGCTGCTTATGCACATGCATTTCCCAATTTCCCAAATTTGATTGTTTGCAGATGTGTCTCAGATTAACCGCTGGCTGCTGCAGTACAGGAGTTTTTCCTCCCATTTCAAGGTCGAAAATAAATAAAAATAAAAACAATGGTAGAAAAACGTGAAGGGGATATTTTTGTCGTGCTCTCTCCTTCCCGTGCCACATGTTGTGTTTATCCTAGCTTTCTGTTTTATTTTTATCATAATGTCTCAGCAGCTATATGTTCTCATTTTTATTTTTATTTTTAGTTATCTCTACAGATTTCATGCAAGCCTTAATTAGTGCTGCTTATTTTTTGTGTGAAAACAGAAGCTAACCCCTGCGGTAGTGAAGGACAGAAAGTGCAGAACAAAAGCATGCGTACCAGTACAGCTGCAACGCTGGCACCGAAATCTAATCAGCTCTCGTGAGGAAAGCTGTTTCCAATCGGACCATGTTTTTACACAAAAATACTTTGAAAGTACTTTGAATATATGTGAAAAGCTTTAGGATCCTTGCATGTTATTGTTTTCTTCTGTTTTCCATCAAATCCAACAGATGGTCCAACAAATCCTCTCATTTAGTAGCAGAAGAGGCTGCTGAGAAGTTCAAACCAGTATTTGCAAAAACTTTTTACACTGGATGTTTTTTTTGTTTTGTTTTTAATTTAGTGAAGAACTATTACAAATTTTCCCTTTTCAGAGTTCTTAAATACGATCAAATGACAGTTAAAAATTTCCGACACTTTAGATTAGCTGCACGATTTTATGAAATCTCAAAAGATACGCCACTTAGTGGAACCTCTCGCATCAGCTTTTGTTTTGTTTTCTACAGCTGTTTTTATGTTTTCTTCAATTTTAAACACTTGAGAACATTAAAGGATTTAATCACAAAGCAACTCCTACTCCTTTGACTCATTTGTGTGAGTTTGTCTGTGCATGTAGCACTTCAGGTGACAGGAGCTCAGTTTGATACCAGTTTAACCATTTCCTCCTTCCATCACGTCTCCATAAGCAGAACGTTCACATAGCCATCCATCCACCTTAATTCATCATGACACAGCCACAGTTTTCATTTGAGATGCAGTATGAAGCCACACGTGTGACATAATGTGAGGATTGTGTAAACTGAACATATGTATATAACATAAATGATGAATGTCACCTTTAGATATTGTAGAGATGTATTTAGCTGCTCTTTAGACCTTTTGAATGACACATTAACTTACAGATGTCCACGGGACCTTTTGGTTATATTGTCACAGGAAGTGTGACAGGATACTGAGACTGTATAAACGTGTACATAATGTAAATGATGACTATGAGATGCTCGGTTTTAGAAAAGGTATAGAAGCTCTTCTGTTCTTTTACGGACAGCACCACGAGTTCAGGCTACCAAACATAAGTCTGAAGAAAAAGCTACAGCAGACGAAGATTTAAACCCAGCTGTCCTGGGTGCAGTTTACAAAATTATCTGCAAAGGTCATACTCAACACTCTGGAGCTGTAAATAACGTCAGCGATGCCTCTCTTCTAATTAAACCACAGATGGAATGCTCTAGTCTCACAGGATGCTTACAGAGCACTTTTCAGACTTTGTAATTAATCATTGTTTCTTACTGTAGTCACTTACGTTTTGCATGATGTGCATTATTGCACAGTCACTGAATCGAGTTAATTCTGACTCAGGGACTCTTTTACAGACTGGCAATACAACAGCTGTGGCATTAACTCTGAACCTGAATAAAAATGGCTTTCTGGGGAATCAAAGATGAAAAAGTGTGATTTTTTTTTTTTGCTTAAGTTGTTTTATTAAAAGCCCCGTAAAACATTTTGTTTTCCAACAACAACTTTAAACGGTCACAAATTCACCATCTAAAGTTAGAAGTGGGAAAATATAAATCAAGAGGACCGCTCTGAGATGATCGATTCCTTATTTTGAAATTTTACAAACCTGATCCAAAAGTTAATGGGCTCATAGTCCACCTCTCCAAGGTTCATACAGCTTGTTTGCTGGCAATATTACATAAAAACTAACAGCACTAAAAATGCACAGCCACCTTTCACACAGTATAAAGCGAGCCTCTAATAGCACTGTGGCGTTTTTGTGTTTGTGTGTGTCTGCTCGCTAAGTGTACATATTTGTACATATGCAGATATTTGTCATATTTGTTGAGCTGTTTGAAAAGTTGCATTTGAAATTACCTGCCATTAAAAAAAAAAACATGTCACTCTGTTTATGCTTGCTCTTCTGTAGTGCTAGTTAGATGCATAGATGAGTATAGCGATCCAAACTTTATTTACACCTGCACAATGACTGTCACACTGATGAGAAGGAAAGAAGAATGTTTTGAGGGTGTAAGTAGATTATTACTGAACAAGTATCTCCATGCTATTGGAGAACAGTCTGCAAGGGAGCTGACTCACATACTCTGATATTTTTAAGCTTTTCCTCCATTCAAAATTCACGTGTTGCTGAGTTTGGGCCCCAAAATGATCAGAGCTGGTCCCGACAGGAGGGACAGTCTGCTGTGATTAGTGTTTAATGTTAGGGTGGGTCGTGTCAAGCAGAAAAGCTTTTTCAGGTGTTTAATGAGGAAGAAAGGGTGTTTGATGTATGTTAACATGTTTGCATCCACAGAGATCTTGAAAGAGTCTTTCGGCAGTCCGGAGCTGTTTTGGAGGAGAGAGAGCATGTTTTGGCTCACCGCTGTGTAAAACCCCAGAAAAGATCCTCATATACACTCACTGACCTCAGGCCCCGACCTTTAACTGCCCTGGCTCCTTGATGTAATTACACTGGTACAGACATGTTAACTGTGTGTGCTAATTACAAATATCTATATAATACCTCCCCCTAGTGGAGTGGTCCTGGTTGGACTTTGACCTCTCATCAGACAGAGAGCTGAGTCAAACATTAAAGCTCAGGCTGGCACCATGGCTGGACAATGAGGCTTCACTTCATTTTGTTTGGGGAAAACTGGGACTTCAAATGTACTAGATCAGCTTTAAATTTATATTTTAGAAGATGGATGGCAGTGTTTTAATGGCCCGTGGACCACATAGAGGTATGTAACACTTTTATTTCAGTCTTTTGAGGATAAATGATGTTTGTGTCCATAAAACATTCGGAAAGCTGATTTTATTTTAGTATATTAGTACTACTAATGTTACTTCTTCCATTGTGATTAAGAGAATTTCAGCATTTTGAGTAGCTCAGAGGAAATTTGTGAAACCACTGGCAGGGCTTTGTGTCACATTCACTGCTTGCATGCCAGGGTTGTGATAATTTAGTGAGATATTGTACTCTCTGCTGGCAGGGAACAAACATCATCTCCAGGAGCTGAGGATTGTCCTCCTGGGGCACGACTGGCTGGAGAAGAGTTTGACAGGAAACACTATCCTCGGCCGGCAGATGTTTGACATCAGCAGAGATGTGAAGATGTGTATTAAAAGACAAGCTATTCTTGATGACGGGCGTAAAGTGGTTTTGGTCAGTACCCCTGAAAGGTGGATCGGCTACTCTGTCCAACACCCCGGCTCGGTAAATGTGAACATGGCAGCCTGCATGGACATGTGCCCACCAGGACCTCATGTTTTCCTCATGGTCATACCTATCAGCTCTCACAGAGGTCGGGAATGGACAGTAGAGGGACCCCTGGAGCTGCTGAATGGCACCCTGTGGAAGAACACAATAGTAATATTCACGAGATATGAGCGGCTGAGAGGGGTGTCTGTGGAGAGTTACATCGCAAGATATGAGTTTCTGAAAACCCTTCTGGAGAAATGTATGTATAGATACCACCTTTTAGATACAAGCACTTGGGGAGAAGATGATCACACTCAGGTTGCAGAACTTTTGGATAAGATTGATGCAGTGATTGCAGAAAACATAAAAGCAGGGGCAGCTGGTTATTTGACTAGAAAAGACAAATTCTCCAGAATAACAGAGACGCAAAGAAAAAAGGTGGAGGAGAGGGCGACTTTAAGGCGAAAGAATGTGGAGATGGTCAGAAGGACACTCAGATTTCTACATGGTAAGGATCCCTTCAAATACCTATGATGTATGCATATTTTTAATTGTTTAACATTTCCCCACCAACAGGACAAATATAGGACCAAAACATCAGAGACAAGAGCAAGTGCAGAAAAAAAGAAAAAGAAATAAACCACCACAAGCTGACAAGAGGCATCATAAAATTAGTGGAAAGGAAACAATAAATAAGGACACATTAACAGCCAGAGATTCAACAGTTCTTGTTTACACATGTCTACATTTGCATGCAACAGACTAATTATTAACCCGTGATATTATTACCCATGTAGCTTGGAAAATCAGACCAGGTACAATCACTTGTATAATACTGTGGTTCACATGAGATGTTTGTGGCCAGTTTTAGAGTTAAACCCTCAAATAACTTTGTAGTTCCTCTCAGAGCCGTTCATTACTTAACATGAATACAAGCACTGTTGCATAGATAAGAGTCAAAAGCAGAAATATCTAATTATAAATAAAGACATTTCAGTTTTAAAACTGCTTTTTAAAAGGAGAAACCTCCGGCAGAACCAGGCTCAGGGAGGGGCAGTCATCTGGCACGACCAGTTGGGGATGAGGGGAGGGAGACATGCTGTGGAAGAGAGCCAGAGCTTAATAATAACCAATGATTAAATGCAGAGTGCTGCATTACCACAGAGTGAAAAGAGGTGAATCAAGAAAAAACACTCGGTGCATCATGGGAAGCCCCTACTGCAGTATAACTAAGGGAGGGTTCAGGATCACCTGATCCAGTTCTAACTATAAGCTTTATCAAAATAGTCACACAGCTCCTTGTTTCGCTGTGAGAATTAATCCAATGTTTAACAATTGTTCTGCATGACTTTTCTCTCAGGTCATTTGTGCCCCAGCTGTCATGATGCTGCACCCCACAATGTGAGAAACACTGTCCTAGTTTAAGAGACCACATAAAATTTTACAGTGGTGATATGAACTTAACTGAGCAATAGTACTTCTTATCTCAGGCACGACATTTCTACTGTTGTCTCTGGTTCAGAGGTTTTTGATCTTAGAAATTTGACAGCTGTGACCTCTTTCCCAAAAATGTCTGTGCATGGTGCCTATTGATGCACTTCCACAGCATCCATTCAAGTTCTTGAAACTTCTGTTGACAATCCTTTCAAGGCCTCGCTCATTGGTATTGCTTGTGCACCTTACATACCAGACTTTTCCCGTCCAGTAGTAGATGCAGCCGTAAAAACAGCTCAGGAAAAGGTCAATAAAGCTAACATTATCTAAATCTTGCATTTTTACAATACAGGAGAGTTTCCTCCAAATTCAGCGCTTCGAATTCTGCTCGTGGGGCCGAAGCAGGTCGGGAAGAGCTCAGCTGGGAACACTCTTCTTGGTAGTGAGGTCTTTTCTGCTGGACATCCAACATCACAGTGCGCTGAAAGGGAGGGTGGTGTTGACAAAAAGCGAACAGCTGTTGTTGACACTCCTGACTGGCATGGGCGATACTGCTTTGAGGACACACCACGGGAAGTACAGCATCTGATCACCCACAGTGCATCCCTGTGTGCTCCCATCCCTCACGCCGTCCTGGTGGTCGTACGCGCAGACGAGACCTTCACTGAAGCCGACAGAATTAGAGCGGAGGAACACTTGAGCTTGCTTGGCCTCTGGGTGTGGACTCGAAGCATCGTGTTGTTCACCTGGGGAGACAAACTGGGAGTCACTCCCATTGAGGAGCACATCGAAAGATGGCCTGCTCTGCGGCAGCTTGTGGACAAATGTGGAAACAGATTTCATGTTTTTGATAACTCAAACAGGGTCAGAGACATTCAGGTGAGAGAACTATTGGAGAAGATTGAGGAAACAGTGGTGGAGAATGATACCAGATACTTGGTGCAGAGATTCGTGAAGCTCCAGGAAAGCAACAAAAAGTTGGATCAAAGCTCCAAAAAGACTGTGAGGCAGCTGAAGAAGGTTAAAGCAGAGAATGATCTCCTGAGGAAAATAGCCGAGGAGAAGGAGAGGATAGTAGAGGACATGATTAAGATAGCTAAGGAGAAAGATGGACAAGTTGAGGCTTTGAAGCCACCAAAAGACAATGAGAAGTGGTTAAAGAAAGACTATGAAGAAAAGATGAGCATTTTAAACACCCAAAACACTCAACTCAAGCAGGATATTGTGGAAAAAGACAGGATGATAAAAGGTCTGAGTGAAAGGAGTGCTGTGAAAGATAATGTCATAAAATCTACAAAACAAAGCAGTGAGGAGGACAAAGAAAAGCTAGAGGAAAAGGTGAAGGAGCATAAGCAAGAGACTGCAGAACTGAAGAAAATGTGGGAAAAGAAAGAAAAAGAAATGAAGCAAATGATGACGGATCACAAACAAGAAGCGATGGCGCTCAAAGAGATGAATGAGCAGCTGAAGAAAGAAAATGAAGATACAAAGAAAATGTTGAAAGCAACTATTAATGGGATGCAGAGGCATTATAAAGAAACAGAAACCGATGGGACAAATCAGATAAACACTGTGTACTTTAATAAAGGTGACCACAGGAACACTGTGACTGACCTAAAGTCACTGGAGGAACTGAGCAGGAGACCAAAATGGGCATTCACAATACCCTCAAATCACCATCGAGATGGCATCAAACACAGTGAGTATGACAAATTGGTCCTGAGTCTGGTTATGATGAGTATACTCTGCGTGAATGATAAATGTCATTCGTTAAGTTCCAGAAAAAGGACAGAAGAGCCTGGACGTGCTGGACAGTGGTGCCACTCTTCAACAGAAGGTGAGTAAAATTGGAGGTTGAACTGAAGAGGCCAGTCTGCCCACGATGAACACACAAAACCCTCTTGTTAAGACTAAGTGCTGAAGAAGGTATCTTTCTATGTGATCACAAGGAACTTTGCAGTTCGTCTAAAATGTATTCTAAATTTTTTCATATCTGTGGTGCAATAGAAAATCTGTGTTATTTTTATCCAAACCACAACAGTTTGATTTTTTTTATTTATGAAACAAGGCACTGGACTCAAAAAAAAAAAAAAAAACTATCATTAAAGTCACATCACAAATTTAGCAATAAATATATAAATGAATGAATGAATTATTAAACAGAAATTCTGAAAGTTATTTCAGGCTTCCGGAACATTACACAGATTCAGTTTTTTTCCTAGCACATTCTAAGTTTGGAGGAAAGAACTCTTTCCCTGATGAATAGTCATCATAAAGTTTTAGTATAAAGAATTTAGATCCATTTCCCATTTCAAAATTACTGCCCAAATCCATATTTATATGTTTACTTCACCTTTATCTGCCTTAGGCAATCTGCCATGGCCTTCAGTTGCTCTTGAAAAAATTAAGTGTTTACAACATACTTTTGTATGTATGAATTTTGTATACATAACACTGCATTAAATTACTCAAAGGTGGCGTAGGACACTAATTTTTCTTTATTCCTGCAGAAAGAGTCTGCAGACCCAGTGTGGCGACGTGAGGCAGGCTGGACTTCACTGTGGCTCAGAGCTGGAGGTGCAGCTGTGGGAGCTGCAGTTGGAGCCTTTGTGGCCTCATCCAGGGTAGCTACAGGGATGAATGCCAGGTCAGCTGGTGGGGCTGCAGCTGGGGCTCTGTTGGGCAGCTTATTGGTCCAACAAATTAGAGCCTTGGAGGAACTGAGTCAATAGACCTGAACGTCCTCTAAGACGTGTGAGTCACAGTTCTATTTATTACTATGATGTTGGTAAAGCTTGCGCTTTTGTTAGACTCTATATGACCACCGTATTCACTGAGCAGACTTCACAAAGCTGCAAGTGCTCTCATATCCTGAAGTTAAGGTAGCTAAAGTGTCTATTATGTGAATGTAGATTTTATCTTTATTGCAATCTTATAGAGATCGTTATATGCTCTATATTTGGAAACCGTGTCAGATGTTAATGAATTTGTCAGAATTACAACTTCAATATGTAAATTTCTCTTTTTTGAGTCTTGACTCCAGCACCCCCCTCCCCCCCTTTTTTTTTTGGTCCAAAAAATTCAGTGTCCTTACCCCCTCGACCATTAAAGATTGGTCCAAAAGTGTGGCGTGTGAGAAATGGCCTGCAGGGACCTGTAAAGTATTGCTTTATGAAATATGAACTCTAGTGACTTCATACAAAAAAACAAGTTTACCACTGAAACTACTACTCATCCTCTGAGAACAGCTGTGTAATCTGAGTAAATAACCCTGATTACATTATCATGTTTACACACATGCAACAACCAGTCACTAAGGACTGGAAGTTCTGGGGATAGACAATCCCGTAAATGCAAAACATGGACAGGGAAACGACAGCTCTCATGAGAGGCATGTAAGCTGCAAATACAAAACATGGTAGTGACTGAATCTTTACACTGCATGATTTTATCTGCTGCATGTTAATAGCAGTGGAGTCAGACTGGAACAGACGCAGATGCCATAATCATACGTCTTAGCAGTTTTTATGCTTCAGGTCTGGTTTGACACAGCAGTGGTTTTAACATGGATTCTCTGTGTGGAAATATCTGGTTTATTAAAATGATCATGAATACGACATGAGAAAAATGTTTGAACAAATGATCATTCCATCTCATTTTAGCAGATTTTAAAAACATTTTCTGCTCACCAATCTCTGATCTGCCTGAAAATTTTTTATTTATTTATTTAATAGTTCAGTGGTTGCACATAGGGTGGCGCGGTGGTTAGCACTGCTGCCTCACAGTTAGAATACCATCTGGAAGGCCTGGGTTTGATTCCACCTTGGCC
>JAVDPK010002676.1:135268-146167 GCA_034780415.1 Cichlasoma orientale | reverse complement strand
TTTTACGTTTCTGACCTGTCAGTGACATCTTTTCGCGGTTGTCGTACTTGGAGAGAGTATTCTGGGCTGGCATTGTATGATACCGGGAGCGGTGCGTTCAAGTACAAGAGGAAGGGTGGGAATTTTTAAAAGTCTCGCAGCAAATATGATTTAAATGCATTTTTGCGGCTTATGTTGGGTCAGTTGGGGGGTGAGCCAGTCAAAGGGGGTCCACGGGCCGGATGTGGCCCCCGGGCCGCTAATTGAATAGCCCTGGTATATACAGACTAACCCATGTCTGCATGAGCACATGCACACACAAACACACACACAATTATTTGGTTGCTGGATTAAATGCTTATAAAAACAGTAACTTGATGTTTGTTAAAATAAAAATAAAAATTCTGAATAAATTGCTTCTTTTCTCTGAAATCTACGACATGAATCCATCCATCTATTTTCTTCCGCTTATCCTCGGCCTGGTCGCGGGGGCAGCACCCCTTCGGAGGAAGCTCATTTCTGCCGCTTGTATTTGCAATCTCATTCTTTCAGTCACTACTCAAAGCTCATGACCACAGGTGAGGGTAGGGACATAGATTGACCGGTAAATCGACAGCTTCCCCTTTACGCTCAGCTCCCTCTTCAGCACAACAAACCGGTGCAGTGTCCACATCACTGCAGACACAGTCCATCTGCCAATCTCCCATTCCCTTCTCCCATCACTCGTGAACAAGACCCGAGATACTTAATCTCCTCCACCTGGGGCAGCAACTCATCCCTTAGCCGGAGTGGGCAATCAACCCTTTTCTGGCTGAGGACCATGGCCTCAGACTTAGAGGTGCTAATTCTTATGCCAGCCACTTCACACTCAGCTGGGAACCAATTCACTGTGAGTTTGAGGCCACCACCTGATGAAGCCAACAGGACTGCATCATCCGCAAAGAGCAGAGATTACATTCTGAGGCCACCGAGGCACAAGCCTTCCATCACATGGCTACGCCTAGAAATTCGGTCCATAAAAATTATAGAATCAGTGACAAAGGGCAGTCCTGGTGAAGTCCAACACCTACAGGAAATGAGTCCAAATTATTGCCGGCCATACGGACCAAGCTCCCGCTGCAGTTGTACAGGGACTGAATGGCCCAATACTCCCGCAGCACCTCCCACAGGATACCCCGAGGGATGCGGTCGAATGCCTTCTCCAAGTCCACAAAACACATGTAGACTGGATGGGCAAACTCCCACACACACCTCAATATTCTTAAGAAGATGAAGAGCTGGTCCAGCATTCCACGACCAGGATGAAAACCGCATTGTTCCTCTTGAATCTGAGGTTCGTCTAATGGATGTACCCTCCTTTCCAGCACCCTGGAATAGGCCTTACCAGGGAGGCTGTGGAGTGTGATCCCCTGATAGTTGGAGCACACCCTCCGGTCTCCCTTCTTAACGATGCGGACCACCACCCCAGTCTGCCAATCCAGTGGCACCACCCCAGATCTCCATGCGATGTTGCAGAGGCATGTCAACCAAGACAGGCCTACAACATTGAGCGCCTTCAGGAACTCAGGGCAAATCTCAACCACCCCAGGGGCCCTGCCACCAAGGAGTTGTTTAACCACCTCAGTGACCTCAACCCTAGTAATGGATGAGTCATCCCTCTCATCCTCAGACTCTGTTTCCACTACAGAACGCGTGTCAGTGGGATTAAGGAGGTCCTCAAAGTATTTTTTCCACCGCCTGACTATAGCTTCGGTTGAAGTCAACAGCGCCCACCCGCACTATAGACCGTGTGAGTAGAGCACCGCTTTCCCCTCCTGAGTTGCCTGAGTTTGCCAGAATCACTTCAATGCCATCTGAAAGTCTTTTTCCATAGCCACCGCTCGAGCCGTGTTCTGTTTGCCCTTGTTGTGTTGTTTGGGTTGTGTTTCTTGGCTTTTCTCACAGTTTAGATTCTCAGTTTGTTATTGTTTGGTGTTCTGTTATTAGTTACTTGTATATTTTTCTGGTTTCCCTTTGTTCTGGTCTTCCTTGTGTTTCTGTATGTTTTGTCCCCGTGTCCTTACCCTTTTCGTGTATAGTCTCCCTTCATATGGTTCCTTGTGTGGAGTTTAGACTCCTCTGTGTATCTGTCTCCCTGTGTTCTTGTGTGCTGGTGTTTGCTATCCCTTCCGTGTCAAGCTTTCGTTGTTTGTGCTCCAGTTGTTTGTGTCTTCCCTGTTTAGTTGTTTCCCCGTCTTGTGTCATTCTGTGTGATCAGGTTTCCATGTGTTAAGTCTGCGTGTGTAATGTTTAGTCAATTCCTGTTTGTTTTTTTTTGACAGTCTTGTGTTCCTTGTGCTTTGTGTTTAGTTTTGCTTCCCTTTGTCTTGTCAGTGTATTGTGTTCAGCTGTGCTCCTCACGTTTCCACTCCCCTCATTGTCCCTTTGTTTTTTTATTGTCTGCAGTTCTCCTTGGTCCTTGTCGCGTTGTCGTTGGTTGTTCTGCTGTGTGCTGTATGCCATGTTCTTAGTTATGCTCCATGTTCATGTCTATGTCTAAGTTCATAGTTCATGCTATGTTCAGGGCTGTTATCTCTTGGTTCTGTTCATGTTATGTCATAATTAAGCTCCTCGCCTATGAGTCCTGCACTGGGGTCCTCCACTATTTCAGCCATAGCCTCAAACCTGACAGCAGAAACTTGTCATCATCCAGCAGGATGATGGAGTCAAAGGTTGGAGCACCTTTGAGCACCCCGCACAGTGACTCAAAAAAGGGTGGGTACTCTGAACTATCATACGGCATATAAGTGCAAACAACAGTCAGGGCCCATTCCCTGACCCACAGGTTCAAGGAAGCAACCCTCTTGTCTACCAGTGCCTCCTACACGCCATTCCATGACAGCTAGGGATTAATAAGTATGTGCATACTTCTTCCTACTCCATTTCGACTTGATAATTGAGTTATTTCTCATCATATAGATTTTGTTTGATTTTGTCTACGCACGTGTGTGTATGTATATACCAGTATGTGTGTGTGTATGTGTATGTATTGGTTGTTTTATATGTCCGAAATAAAGGTAATAAATCAAAATCAAAAAATAGATGTTGGCAGAGTTAATATTGGAGATAGAATGTTTGAGGCATGCTTCTGAAAAAAGTGGGTGATGGCATAAGAAATTCTTCAATGGCAGCAAAAATTTGATCAAAGGCTCCATTTTCATGACTGTGGCTCTGTTCATCATCTTGTCCGAGCAGAACTGCAACTCAAGCTACAGCATGCCATGTATACAAGTGCTCCTGCTGAGTCTTGCAGTTTAGCAACCATGGCCTATGTTGATCTGTCATCCATTGTGTATTGTGGCCCACAGTTAATGAATAAACGTTCATGTTCAGATTCAGTCCATAGCTATGTATCTGAGATATTTTTTGCCAATGTGAGTACAGTACTTGTCATGGTCTCTGGATCTTTGATCCAGAGCTTTTGGGTTTTGTTATCTTTTGTGTTTTGTTTTGTTTGTCTCCCTCTTCTGTTTTTGCTCCCTTCTTTTTTCTTTTTTTCTTTTTTTTTGATGGCATGTCTGCTATGTGTCACATTTGGGTTAACTTCCCCTTTAATAATTATGTTAGTTATTTCCAGCCGTGTTCCCACCTGTTTCCCATCCTTTCGTTATCCTGAAGTGTATTTAGTGTCTTGGTTTCCCTTTGTGCCTTGATGCATTCTCCCTCATTTTGCATGGATTCCTGGCAGAAAGCTTCTTTTGTTATTTCTGGATGATGCCCTTCCTGGCCATGTTTATGTTCCTAATGTGCTTTGGTATATTCCAGCAAGAAAAGCTGTTTTGGGGGGGTCCAAACATTTGACTGGTACTGTATTTTCATACCATTCAATCTCATTTCAGTCTCTTGAAGATTTTGCTATTTTGTCGAAAAACATCAAGAGGAAACAAAGCAAAAAGCCACGACTACTTGCACACCTGTTTTCAAATGTCTTTGTCCGCTGCATTTGTTTGTTTGTTTTTTTTGTTTTTGTTTTTTTGTCTATTGATTTCAGGTTTTAAGATGCTCAGATACCAGGTGAAGTCCATATATTTTTACCTATGTACCTCATCACTTCTCAACCAATGCTCACAACACTGCTTGTGTATGGCAATCACGTAAAAGGTTTCTGTTTAACAGAAAATAAAATAGTTTACAAAAGGCCCATGTCATTGATGCAGTTCATATTTCATTCGTTTATTTATTTTGTGAAAGCTACTTTGCAACATCTAATTTCCTGTTTCCTCCTGGGATGATCAGCTTTCAGTGAAGGGTAAAGGTATTATTCTGGCAAACAAAACAATGTATGAAACACAACCCCGCCCACTTAATTTGTCCTCCTCTGTGCTGCAGCTATAAATGATGGCAGAGACTATTATATTGTTCAGCTGGGAGGGAAGCAGCTGAGTTTAATATTATGTGTTCTTTACTTGTGCTGAATCTGTTGAAATTTTATAAAACTGTTTGCTTATTGATGTGCACACTTTAATCACAGGTGTTACAACTTCTGAGAATGAATATGTAATATTTGTGATGTATTTGTAACACATTTGAACAATATAATAGAAACTTTGATCAGGCTGAGGTACTCTTATTCTTATATAAAAGGACCACTTATAAGGCAGAAAATGGAAAACTCAAGTCAGATTGTGTCGTTTGTGCTGGCTACTTATGGAAACATTGGGGAATTAAAATACCTGTATTTTAGCATAATACTGTTGTGGTACCTCTCTATATGTGTGGCCAACACACTTCTTATTGTGGTCATACATGTGGACAGAGGGCTGCATGAGCCAATGTATATACTGCTTTGCAATTTATGTGTGAATGAAATAAAAGTCAGCACATCGCTGTATCCTCTTCTGCTCTCACAGATGTTTTCAGACAGCCATGAAGTGACCCTGCCGTGGTGTTTTCTGCAGATGTGTTGTATGTATACAAGTGCTCCTGTTGAGTTTTGCAGTTTAGCAGCCATGGCCTATGACAGATATGTCGCCATCTGTCATCCTTTACGCTATGATGTCATTATGAGCACAGAGAGGGTGTTTGTGATGATCCTGTTTGTGTGGATTTATTCATTTCTTAGTTTTATTCTCTCATTTTCATTTATCTTCACTTTGAAGTTTTGTGGAAATATTATTGACAATGTGTATTGTGATCACCAATTAATGATTAAACTTTCATGCTCAATTTCAGTCCATAGTTATATATCGGAGATATTCTTTGCTATTGTGAGTGTTTTCATTCCATTCAGTCTCATTTCAGTCTCTTACATGAAGATTTTGGCAGTTTGTGGAAAAACATCAAAAGAAAACAAGCAGAAAGCTGTGACTACTTGTACACCTCAGATTATCTCTGTTTCAAGCATGTTTGTTGGCTGCATTTTTTCTTTTACTGACTTCAGGTTGTTCGTTGCTCAGGTACCAGATGAAGTCCGTATAATTTTACCTATGTATCTCATCATTTGTCAACCAATGCTCACGCCATTTGTATATGGATTTATTTTGCCAAAGATAAGGCAATCATGTAAAAGGTTTCTGTTTAACAGAAAATAAATATCTTTGCTCAACAAGAGACTGTTTTACACTATCTTTGCTCTGTGTGACACTAACATTCAGCAATGATCTTATTGTTTATAGACATGAAGAAAATAAAATCTGCTCACATCATATTTACATTTACAAAAGGCCCATGTCATTAATGCAGTTCATATTTCCATATATATCCACTTTGCAACATTTAATTTCCTCTTTACTCTTGAGATAATCAGCTTTCAATGGAAGGGTGGGGGGATCGGGACTGCTCTGCGTGGACCGTGTCGAATCGCAACTCTTCGCCACGGTCGTGTTGTGTTTCCATTACAATTGAGGACCACCACAGTGTGGGTGGAGTCGATATAGGCGCCAGCAGTAGTCTCATGACGTAATTTGTATGTGGCTTAGATAGAGGCAAACTAACAGCTAATGAGAGTTTAATATCATCATTGTGCATAAGTGTCCCTTAAAATGTTTTAATGGATGAAGTTTATCATTGTTAAGTATAACCCTATACCCCCTTTATAATATATATGCTGTGTGTGCGTTTCAGATGGCTCTCTTGTTGCAAAACTACCGCCGCAAACTGTCGGTCAGGGCATTCAACCTGCGCTTTGCCTGCCTCCATTTTTTAAAATGTCACGTTGAATGAGACATTTTAAAAACCCGTTGATTCTGGTGAAAGAGTCGCTCATATGACTGCGCTAGTGAAGACACTCTCTGGCCAATCAGTGGCATGCTGTTCTTCCGCGTCACATTTTCGCATCGCCAAGGACCGCTCAGAACCTCGAGTGAGTGGGTACGAAATAAGTACCTGCAAGTACCTGCAAACTTGTACCGGTTACTAATGCAAACGCCGTCAAACCGAGTCGATGCGACCCGCGCCGAGCAGTCCCGAATGGAAACACACGATTAGAATTATGGATCTGGTCATTTGGTCTCTCAACGCCATTATTTGTTCAAATTTTCACCGTGAGGAAATTGGGGAAAGGAGAACCCTCTTCCCTCTTATCCAGTCGACATTCCCGGCTGGCTACATTATGGATTCCTGTGGGGGTGGAAGATGATGTGCCTGGCTGTACTGTGGATGGAGGACATACACATTTGGCTTACTGACACTAGGATTTCTCCGAATTGGACCTGGAGATACCTTGCTTGTCGTTACAATTCAGGAAGTCTGGGCAGCTGTCTGGGCCTTGGTAAGGCTACTTATGACAGGAATGCAGAAAGGTTCAGACTCAGTATATCTGGAGCTGATTCGGAGGGATTAGATCTTGTTTCTGCATGGCAAAGGAACAAACCAAAAAGATTCGGAAGATTGGATTTTTCACCACTGAGAGGTGCCAGAAAGACTAAAAGCTGTCAACAAATTAATCAGTACAACCTGTACCAAAACAATTGTAGAATCAGAAATTTGGCTCCCTGACGGCCTTGGACTGCCGCTTATCTCATTTTTCTCCTGGATGTTTTTCAAACAGATGCTTTACGCCCCCGCTGTCATGTCTTCTGACCTGTGTGAACTGATATCCCCAGGCTGAGCTTCTGATGAACATTACACCTCTTATCAGAACTGTTAGCCGAGGGGGGAGTTTGAGTCAGCCCCACAGTAGCCCGACCCCCCTTCTCGCCTCTGCTGGCTTCCTTCCATCCCTGGCCCTCACCACCCTAGTGCCCCTATGCTATATGCTATATGTGCCCCTACTTGGCAAAATATGAGATGATTTTTTTCCTCACCTGTCCTGTCATTTTTTGCTTTGTTTCCCTCTTATCAACAGTAGCGCTGTACAACAGCTGCATGACCACAGACACTTGTCTCCCCTGTTTGTTCTGTTGTTTGTGTTCTCTTGGATGGGTGTTCTGGAAAGGCCGTTTTTGTTGTATACTTGTGTACAATGACAATAAAGTTCTATCCAATCCAATCCATGCTGCATGCTGAGCCTCTACACCAATCAACCATCCAGTCAATGGTAGACAAAAAGAAAAAGGGAGACAACAAACATGACATACACACAAATAGAAAGAGGACAACAAACATGCCATCTCTCCTAACAATGCTGTCTCTCCTAACAAGACCAGGTTTTCCCCAGAAACTTTCCCAATTATCTGTAAAGCCTACATCATTTTTTTGGACACCACTCAGACAGACAGCAATTTAAGGAGAACATGTGGCTAAACATGTTGCTCCTTGTCCAGCTGGGTAGGGGACCACAGAAAACCACAGAGTCCAACATTGTTTAGGCAAAGGTACACACCGATTCAATATTAACTTTAGTGACCTCCTATTGGCTTAACAGGGTGTCATTACTGCCAACATGAATTAATATTTTATCAAATCTACATTTAGCCTTAGCCAGCAGTTTCACATTTCCCTGAATGTTGCCTGCTCTTGCCCCTGGAAGACATTTGACCATGGTTGCTAGTGTTGCTAGCTTCACATTTCTTAAAACAAAGTTACCAAAGTTTGTTCCTTAGCAGATGTGTGGTAGAGTTGGGAAAAATAATTAGAGACATCAGAATCAGAAGCCTTTATTGTCATTATATGTACTTAAACATAAAATGAAAATTGCATTCCAGAACACTCATCCAAAGACAAAACAGACCAGACAATTGATTCCGCAGAGAGTGTGCTTTGGACAAAGCATGTGAAGATTACACTATGAAATAAGTCGTTATCTAGATTTATCAAGTTGCACATATTAAGCTACACAAAAACACCACTGTGCTCTGGAACAGGAAGTGATACAATTCCGCTGTGAGAGCCAACACCAAGTGACAGCACCACCATACATATGTCTTTTTCAGGTAAGGCATTGCATATTTCAGCAAGATTGTCAGGGCCATTCAGGCAAGTGGAACTCAAATGTAGGACTCTAATAAAAAGTTTATCAAGTTTATTTTAATCACAGCAAGGTAACAACAGTTCAGGTGAAGATTTCTGATTGTGAAATCTCAGAGTTACAAACAAACAGGCCATTTAGACTGTTCCTTTTTCTCACAGAATCTCCTCCACAAACAAAAGTCTCCTTCTCTCCGAGCACCAGGAAATCTGCACAGAAGGAACAACAAGATAAGACTAAACAGAGCAAAACAATAAGCAAAGGACCTAGCATGACTAATGGTAGTCAGTTCAACAATCCAGCGAAGGCTGAAGGCATTCCCCTACCCCCAACCTTATTGGGAGCCTACCGGTGATACACCAGCCTTGTCAGGGTGCCTGCGGTTAAAGTATCTGACCATCGCCTTATCCAGGATGGTAGACGACGACACCCAGGAACATTCTTCAGGGCCATACCCTCCCAGTCCAGAACGTACATCTGGTATCCATAATCTTAATTAAAGTGGTCTGTGTGCAACAGGGTAGTCTGATGGGAGTTTGGAGAGAGTAACAAAATGGACAGCTTTGGTGAAGTGATTAATTACACTTAATATTACCTTATTCTTAGAGAAAGGAGGAAGACTATTAAGATCTAAGGCGATATGAGACTGTGGGTGACTGGAAGTGGGAAGCGGTCTGAGCACTCTGGCAGGAGGAGAGGTAGAAAACATATTTTGGGCACAAACATAGCAGGCAGAGACATATTGATGGACATCTTTTACCAGGAAAGGCAAACAGAACAGATGTTTATTGTGTATTATTTGTTTTGTTTTGTTTTTTTCCAGGGTAACGTGAAATAAGCAGTGTGGGCCCAATACATTATCTGGGAACGGACTTTTGAAGGAACATAAAAACAGTTAGGTGGTTTATTTCTGGAATCAACTTCATCTTTGTGCAGGCTCGGTTCTGCTGGAGGTTTTTTCCTGTTAAAAGGGAGTTTTTCCTTCCCACTGTCACCAAGTGCTTGCTCATAGGCGGTCATTTTTATTTTTGGGGTTTTCTCTCTAAAAATGTAGGGTCTTTACCTTACAATATATAGCACCTTGAGGCAACTGATTGAATTGAATCTTGCTGAGCATCTCGGATTAGTGTCTTGATTTCTCAAGTCAGAGAACCAATTACACAGGCAGGAGGAAGGATGGTCTCATCTTCCATGGAGGAGTCGGTGGTGGCAAATTTTTACAGAAAGGGTGTCAGGTTTGATGTTGGGAGAACCGGGTTGGTAAGTAATGCTGGACAACCCATCTGGCTTGTCGAGCATTCAAACGCTTGGCGGTCTGGAGAAACATTAGGCTCTTGTGATTGGTCCAGAAAATAAAAGGATGCCCAGACTAAGATAATACTTAACCGCATGCTGTAGCTATTACAACAGCATGGTTCATGGTAGAACAGTCTGGGTGTTGAAATGACCTGCCTGCAAGTCAGCTCTTTCACCAATTGAAAACATTTGATGTATCATGAAATAAAAAAACATGGCAAAGCAGACCCAGGACTGTTGATCAGCTAGAATCCTATATCAGACAAGAATGGGACAACATTCCTCTCCCCAAAGTCCAGCAACTGGTCTCCTCAGTTCTCAAATTGTTAGAGACTGTTAAAAGAAGAGAGAATGTTGCACAGTGGTCAACTTGGCCCTGTCCCAACTTTTTTGAGATGTGCTGCACTATCAAATTAAAACTTTAATTTTTTTTTTTTAAATGACACATTTTCTCAATAAAAATATGAGATTGCAGGTAATTGCATTCTCCTTTTATTTACATTTTACACAGCATCCCAACTTCGTTACTATACAGTGTTGAAATTGAAGCCATTAATGAATTCTTAAAAGAAAAACTGATCATTATATTCAGCCATGTTTGATATCTCCCCTCACATTGAAAATTCAGTTCTAAACAATTAAGAAACAATTGTAGATAAATTTCTCTTAAGTACCACGAGAACCTTAACTTTGTCTCCAATTCTGAAAAACTTAAGTAATTGATGAACTTTGTGTGCTGATTTTATCATTTTGGAATACAGCATACTAAAAAAGAAAAAATTTTAAAAAAAGGTCAGAATTGTGTCAAAGGAAAAGAATGCCATTAACCTTGGCCTTAAAATTCAGCCCAGCCCACCTCTATTTTCCTTCTTTGTGTTGCAGCTATAAATGTTAGTACAGGCTTTGGTTTTGTTCACCTGGGAGGGAAGCAGCTTAGTTTAATGTTGTGTGTTCTTGACTTCTGATGAATCTCTGGGCTCGAATCTCTAATCTTGTTAAGTATAAAACTGTTTACTGTTTGACAGTTGATGCGCACATTTTATCACAGCTGCAGAGAAGGAATATGTCAGAATAAGGTAACATGTATTGGGATTGGTATCTGGTACTCTTATATAAAAGGACCACTCATAATAACTGATCTCTCTTGTTCACTGTGGGATTTTACACAGAAAATGGAAAACTCAAGTCAGATTGTGTCGTTTGTGCTGGCTGCTTATGGAAACATTGGAGAGTTAAAA
>JAVDPK010002676.1:116423-127020 GCA_034780415.1 Cichlasoma orientale | reverse complement strand
TTATCTATAATTATTACCCTGTGTATTTTACACTTTTATTGTTTGCTGCAATGTTCTTGTTTTGTAGCACTTTGAGGGTTTTTTTTTAAAACGTAAAGTGCGTTATAAATTAAAGATATTATTATTATTATATGTCGCCTGTTTCCTTCCAGAGTACTTGCAATAATGAACGTGATATTTTGGCATTAACAATAGAAAGTTTATCAAGTACAGAGCTGTTGGCTTTAGAAACACATTCTGATGCAGTTGTACACATGGCAAGAAGGGGACTATCTTCTACAGCAATCTCTGTGGCTATTTCTTTTTGTTATGGAGAAAAGGTGGTTTTCCCCGTTTAGGGGAGTTTTCACTAGTTTTCACATGAAAAAGTTTGTCTGCAGTCCTTCCTCAGCAAACAGCGTTTGCACATGCACAGATCCACCGTGCATGTCATCCTGAAATTTCCACTTTATCAGATGTCACTTGCTGAGCCGTCCTTACCTTTGAAAATCATCTCCTTTTCCTCTCCTGTCCTCTCTTGGTCGCTACAGCTAACCACAGCAAGTGTTTTCATGCAAATCCTGCCAGTACTCTGGCAACAAAATGCTACATTCTATTCAGGAGTATGACGTCATTCCTCAGAACTCAAAACATTCTAAAGGCTTCTGACACATTTGCTAGGATCCACTCCTACTTACTGCTGATTAGCAATAATTGATCTGGTTTCTTGATTGCAAAATTTGATGTTGCTGCAAAATAATTTTTTCTACGCCTCCACGAGCCCCTGAAATGCCATATTTTGCCTCTTTCTTCAGAAAAGAGAAGTTTTAAACTGTTTTTTTTTTGTTTTTTTTTTACTGATGGATGACACTGATTCAAGTGTGCTCATGAGCATGATGAAACTGATAATGTTTTTATATTTTAGCTACTTCTCAGCCTTCTTTAACCAGAGGTTAAAATGGGATTTGGCAGGTTGGGGAACCCTAAGTTCTGGTGTAGCAGAACAGAAAAGCTTTAAATTTCCAGTTTATCAAATGTCTCTGGCTGAGCGGTCCTTACCTTTGAAAATCAGCTCTCTTCTTCACTCCCATCCTCTCTTGCTACATCTTTTTCTATCTAAGACTGAAGTTTTCACACATTCATTCATTTTTCCTCCCTGGGGAATCTTTAGCGGTCAGATCATAATCCAACCTGCACAGAAACAGTTTGTGTGTTTGCTGATAGCACATGAAAAATGAACTCTTGACAGTATTTTGTCTTTGACTGCCTCTCAGATTGAACTTCTCATTAACTGAAGGGGCCGCAAATCCATTTAGGATTGCTCCAGTCCACTTGGACCCCTGTGCATTAACAACTTCAGCAAATTCTGGAGGACTGATCTGACAGGTGTTAGACTCTGTTAAATGGGTGCACATATTCTACACTTGCTTGACCACATTGCACTCACATTGTTGGTGTGAGGTGTTGCATAGTAATTTTAGGGGTCCCCGAGTTTCCTTCTGGGTGAAAAGGACTGGATTCGAATCTGTATAAAACTCAATTAAAAATAAAATAAAATAAAAAAATTTAAAAAATCACTGGGAAGAGCACAATCCAACGCAGGCCGTTTATCAAAACACAAACACCAATAAAACTCAGAGCATATGCCATGGCACATGTAGGTTAAACAAAGAATCACACACAGAGACAAAAAACCAGGACACGGACACAGACAGTAACAGAAAGAAGAAGAAGAAAAAAAGAAGAAAGAAAAGGAAAGAAAGAAAGCGAGAGACAGGGACAGATGCAGAGACGGAGACAAGAAGAGAAGAAAGAGACAGAGAGCAGGCACCTCGCTATATAAACTGTGGATGCTAACTCTGCCCATGTGCCTTTGACCCCTGTCAATTTGCATACTCTGTCTCTCAAAAATCTGATCACAGGCTGATGACCTCCGGGCAAATTGCCAGCTGTTTTAATAAGTGTGCTAAAAATACATACCTGTCCCCAAAGGACCCCTTACTTTATGACAAATCTGACAGGCATAGTAAATAATGGATCCTCCTGCAATTAAAAGCCTTTGCTACACCGCCACTTTTAGACCGAACCCACCTAATTAGAATTTATCCGTATAATAATTTACATTATCCAAATATAGTTAGTCTGCTGAGTCATATTTCAGAGGATACACAGGCACAGAGTGAGATAAAACATGAGGTGATATGATGTAATGTGAACATGTGCATAAATGAATATGAGGCCTCATGCATAATATAAATGCATTACAGACCTCAACCTTAAACTCCTGACCAACAAAAGTTATGTAAACATGTACCACTGATGAAGCTGTACCTTGGAGGTGTAATGGTGTGAGGGATATTTTCTTGGCACATGGCGGGGCCCTTAGGACCAAAGGAGCATTGTTTAAACACCACAGACTGTCTGAGTATTGCAGCTGATCATGTCCATCCCTTTATGACCATCTATCTGTGCCATGAAGAATGAATGCAGTTCTGAAGGAAAAAGGAGGTCCAACCTGGCATTAGCAAGGTAATACTTAATAAAGCATCCAGTGAGTTCATGCCTCTTAGTTTTGTTTATCATGACAAAATTAAAAATGTTACACTTAAGGTTGCCACAGTAGGAAAAGCACAGATTGTCCTTCTGCTGAGACAACTCACAGTGGAGCCCATTAGTGTGGGCTCCACAGGAAACCAGCATGTCCAGCAGGAAAATTGTGTAGATACAGATACGTCTTAACATTAATAAGCTAGTTTGGAACTCTCTTCCACCTGACCTAAGAGCACCACAAACGCTGGACAGTTTTAGAAAGGGCCTAAAGACCTTTCTTTTTTTAAGAGCTTTTAATTTCCACGCCTAAGTCTATTGTTTTATCTATTAGTCTTACTCTGTGTATTCTACACTTTTATTTATTTATTTTGCTGCAATGTTCCTGTTTTTGTAGCACTTTGAGGTTTTTTTAAAGAATGTAAAGTGCATTATAAATTAAAGGTATTATTATTATTATTACTATTATTATTAGTTTGCCAGTTGTATATCATCACCCTCTTAAAATAATGGCTTACGTCATTTTTTTCAGAAAAGACAAAAAACTGAAACAAACCTTTACAATATGATTTAGGGGAAAATAAAACTTTCATTAAAAAAATTACTTTGGTCAGTATTTTAAGAGGTTGATGAAATTTAATTCAATTTTATTTATATAGCACCAAATCACAGCAAACAGTCACTATTGTACGGTAACGGCCCTACAATGATTCCAGAGAAAAGTTAGACACGACCCCGCTTAAATCTCTTATGTAAGTCAACAAACCACTCTGAACAACGGCTCCTCTTCACATCTTTATTTTTTCCCCAAACATTTTGTAATTAAAACCTGTTTTGACTTTTTTTTTTTTAATACAAACTGCCAGAGTAACTGTCAGCACAAATGCGATGATTTACAGAGGAAACTTTTCTACTGTATAATAATCAATGGAACTGCTGCTACCTTCGGCATAGTGAAAAACATATAGAAACTGAACGGACACTTATTTCATTTCACAAAATCCACACAATGTAATAATACAGATAAAAGAAGTCCATTTATGCTCACAACTGTGGTGAGGACTGTAATACTGGCTTGACGGACATCGACTGTAAAGTTTCACCATCTGACTGGATTATATTTCATGATACTGACGTGATGTGCAGAAAAAAGCATGTTTTTTTTCTTGTAAATTCTTCAAACAACAAATGGCACTGGAAAAAAAACTGAAAGGTAACATGTTTTACAGATCCTAATGGCATGCGTTCACATACACACATGCTCACAGTCACATCTCAGACAGATCCAGCAGTCCTGTCCAAATCACACACAACTATGGAGAGGGTAAATACCAGTTACAAAGGTAATATACAGTTACAATGTTGACATATCAAAGAAAGAAGATGGCAAAAAGCAGAGTAAAAAATATATAAATGTATAGGATACAAAGTGAGGATATTGTTGCAGATATTAAGGACACAATTCTCCATTGTCAGCTGTTTAAGGTGCTCCCTTGTATTTGACAGCGTTAGCATTTCTTCCATCTTTAATGTGAAATGCACTAAGCTGCTAAAAATCCTCTTCACTTCCCAAGCAACCATAATAAAACTCACTGAATAAATGTGAGATAAACATGATTAGAAAAACATTTTGGCTTAGCAGTTTACACAAAGTCCAAATCCGAATAAATGCTCACGTGGTCGCTAACAGTATTACTCCCAGACTTTCTTTTCAGACAAAATTACATTCCTCACAAAACCACAGACTGGATGCTTCAAGTTCATTTGCACTTGTAAAACATAAAGCGCCATGGTTACGTTTTTCTCCAAGTGCTGTTGAAATATGGGAGAAATTAACCTCCTATAACTAAAAGGAGGTCTTTTCAGGACCTCAGGCTGTCAGTACTTTCAAATAGTTCCCATATTTTCGTTAGAGGGTAACGAGAGAGGTGTTTGTAACAGAAAATCCAGTTTACAGTACATTTTTCCCAAACTGCATCCACACTAAGTTGAAGTAATTTCAATGTGGCATCTTTTGATTTTAATCGTTTTCATTCCTTTCAGATTTTTCACTGTTTTTTTAGACATGCGACCTTCTTGTCAGACGTTAGTGCATGTGACACAATTGAAAATAGAGAGGAAAAATTAATTTTCCCAATTAGCTTTCCAAAACTGTATTTAAGACAAGGAAAAGACAATATAAGTGCTAAAGTTAAATTTCATGGTTGCTTCAAGTCTTTCGATGCGACCTATGGAAACATTTTAAAAGTGCTTTTGTCTTACATATATTTTAATCAGTACCTACAGTACGGGGGGTGGGGGGGACGCTAGAGAGATCAGGAAGCACACGACTTCACTAGCTGTGACAAACTGTTGCAGGAAAATAAATGCAACAATTTCCAAAACACTGAAAACACGAGATGAGTCTTTTCTCCTCTTCTGAGCGCCAGCATGTTGGTAAGACCATCTAAGCTTACCAGATCTCTGCTGCCAAGCTTAAAATTCCAAAGTGAGACACAGTCGAACACGCAGGATGAAAATCAATTTTCTTCATTAGTTGGTTCAATTTGAAAAAGGACTTCTTTTCTAACGGAGTCAACACAAAGGTGGGACTGACTTTGATGTTTTTTCTTTCTTTCTCAAATAAACAGTTCTGTTGAAAACAAACAAAAAAAAAGGTTGAAAATGTCAAATGAGTTATTTTCCTTCGGTTGATGACTTCTTCATTTCAGATAATACAGGCAGGATTCAAAGTGGTCAGAGTCATTCAGATTCTCAGGCAATTTGCTTTTTCTCACTGTGGAGGAGGGACCGGAGCTGAGGGGTGGAGCGTCTCTCCGGGGAGAGGGGCGGTGGGCTCTGTGAGGGAGGAGAAAAATGTTACAAATCTGTTCTGAGCTAACACATCTCTTTGGTTTTGAGTCTCAAGTGAGGCTCAACTAGCAAGTCCTGATCAGAAGATTTGCTGATGGCACAGAGGACTGGAACATTTTTGGCCCCTGAAGGTTCTTATCTAGATCAGATATTATATTAGAACGTCATCACGTTGCCTCACAGCCACCTACCAATGGGCTAAAATGATCCATCTGTAGCATTTCCGCACCTACAAACCTACAAAACCACAGTATCATTCTGTGTGGAGTTTGCATGTTCATGTGTGGGTTTTCTCCGGGGACTCCGGTTTCCTTCCACAGTTCAAAGGCATGCATTTAGAGGGGTTAGGTTAATTGGTGATTCTAAATTGCCCACAGGTGTGAATGGTTGTCTGTCTCTCTGTTAGGCTGGCGACCTGTATAGGGTGTACCCTGCCTCTCGCCCTATGATAGCTGGGATAGGCTCCAGCCCCCCCACGACCCTGAACAGGATAAGTGGAAGAGAATGGATGGATGGCATAAGAAGAGACGTTTGGCAATATTTGATCATTTGCATCATAGAGAAAGTGTGTCAATCAATGAGAGTGAGAGGTGTTGTTTCAATGAGTGTTCTTAACAAGAGGCCTACGAACTATTGTGCTCCAGCTTTTTGGTCTGAGGCTTTCGGCTTTTGAGATCTGAAAAATATGTTGACAGATGGACAAATATAAAATAAACTGTGCATGGCCTTTATGAAAGCTCTTAATTATCCTTAGCGCACCACTGCAAATTTTTGATGTTGTACTGTTTCACACACATTCACATCAGATTATGCTTCAGGCATTCAGCGGCATCAGAATGGACATGTCTGGTGACATCACTAATAAGTGTAATATGTATAAAAAATGTAATATTACAACTATGACGTAGGAGGAACTGACAGCAAAAGTAGATTTATTAACTACTGTTAAAGCTGCTGCCTCACCATGGAGTACAGATGTAGTGTTGGAGCTGGTGTGAGCAGCTGGGGCCTGCCCCGGGGGACAGGGTGGTGAGGTGTGAGCGCCTGGAGGTGGTTGGGACTCGGGAGCTGGGGCTGAAGAGGCTGGTGGTGCGGGGCTGGGGGCTGGCTGTGGCGCTGGTGTGCTGGGAGCTTGCTGATTTGCAGCCAGGCCTTGGGGTGGCGGTCCTGAGGTGGCCTGGGTAGAATGAGGACCCCCTGCCTGGCTATGCTGCTGGTGCTGAATCTGCTGGAAGTGTTGCTGGCGAGCCCTCATCTCAGCGTATTTCAGCTGCTCCATGTGAAAGGACTGACGGTCAGCCAGCAGCTGCTGACGCTGGTACTCCAGCTGCTCAGACACAGAGAGGCATGTCTGAAGATTACGGGAAACAGCACACTATCCATCCTACATATAACATAATTAAGAATTCGCTGTATTTTAATACTACATATCCCAAAACTCCTCACTCACAGCCTCCCGCTCTCTGTCCATGATAGTTTCCAGTTCTTCAAAGTGTCGCAGTTTAATCTCAAGCTTCTTCATTTGAGTCTCCACCAGCAGAGCCACCAGAGATTTAATCTTCCTCTCTTCCACTGCAGCCAGATGCTGTGAGGAGAAAGATGAAGAATCTCAGATTAGACAAAAGAAAAAAAAAAAGATGATGAAAGATTTGTCAAGACCTTGATTTAATTAACTTCACCTTGGCTTTGACGGCAGCGGCTGCTAGAGCGGAGGCAGCAGCCGTGGCCAAGTTCCCCTCTCCCACGTCACGCTCCACCTTAGCTTTCCTTTCTCCCTCACTCTCCCCTTCTCGCTGTCCCTCCTCTGTTCCCTCTTTTCCATCCTTCTCCTTCTCCCCTTCACCTAAGAGAAACAAAAGGGTTTTTTTTCACTTTGATCAGAACTTTTTTGATTTCAACATCTTATAAAGACAAAACCCTTTCGTACCCATTTCAGACTCTGTTTTGTCTGCCTCCCTCTCTCCTTCAGGTTCTCTTCCTCTTTCTTCTTCCTTCTTCCCATTCTCTGGCTGCTTCTCCTCTTCTTCAGTTGCTCCATCTTTGCTCTCCTGTGTGGCAAAGTAAACAGAGAATAATATGATTCACAGCACTTTTATAGTGGAGCTAAAAAAAAAAGAAAAAAAATATATAACATATTACAGTAAACTCCCACCATACCTTGGCCTCTCTCTTCTCCTCACTTGATTGGCTGTCGCTCTTGCTTTCATCACTGTTTTCATCTAGAGAGAAGGCAAGCCACAACCTTTTACTTAGCCTTTTCTGACTACTCAACTTTTATTATCATCATTTTCAATTTTCTTTGCAATACAGTTTCCCACATTGTATGCTGTGTGCGTTTATCCTACCAGGTCTGTCTCCCTCCTCCAGGCCAGTCCCTGCGATGCCACTACCCTCCAGGCCATACAAAGGGTCCTGTCTGCCGCTGACCCTCGCTGCTTCCTCCACCCGCCGCACATGAGCCTCCACAAGCGCCGCTGGAACTTCCTCCTTCATACGAGAAAACTCCTCTGATTGGGAGAGACAGACCGCGGTTAATAATGTGAAGCAAAATAAAGGGCACTGACTGATTTGCCACTTTTAGTAGACTGGACATGAACAAAATTGTTGGCTTAAGAAAAGTGGTTCTATAAATTCTTTGTATTTGAAGACAGCCTTTTTTTTGTTATACAGATAGAAGCATTTGTAGGTACCACATATTTAATGAAACAAGATTTCGTAAAGTGTTGAAAAACTGTTTAACATGCATGAAGAAAATGCAAATGTATTTTGCTATCTTAATTGGATTAGTCACCGGTTGATGTTTTCACCATGTTTGCTTTTCACTGAGCTGGGAAATCTCAAATTAAGTTCCTTCTCACCCAGAGCAGACTTGGCTGCAGCTGAGGCCACACGTGGGTCGACCACAGAGGCGAGGAAGGCCACAGTGCTCATGACAGGGTTTCCTGCTTGGCTGAAAGGTATGGGCTGGTAGGCCAGCGGGCCCAAGGATGAGGAGCTGTCTTCCAAGTACGGATCTTCAATGGGCAACCGCAGGAAGTGCAGGATACACTCATCCTGCGTACGGCTGCCCACGTGTTCGGACACCTTGTTCCAGTCGTCTTTATACATTTCCAAACCCTGAGGGAAGTGAGAGCTACATTTAGTGATAATGATAATATATTCTGTCATTACTGTGGCTCATTTTACATCTTCTTTTCATGTTGGTTTTATTGTCACAATGCTGATTTAAAACACTGACTGTCTGTACCTCAAGTAGTAGTAGTGTTTCTTGCTCTGTCCATTCCCTCATGGAGCTTGCTGCACTCTTGCTCTGCACACAAAACATGGCCCTCACCTTGTTAACATGATAAACCACTGATATTATGGTGAGTAATTTGATGTTAAAAAGAAACAATCATTCTGTCATCCACCCTCCTGGACTTGTACCTTTGCAGAGCTTGTCTTCTTGCTGTACATGTCAGTCCGCAGCCCAAAGTTCTGCAGATCTGCTGGCTTGTCCTTCACTTTGTCAGGGAATGAAATCATCTGCTGGGTGGCAGGGGTCTACAGGGTGAAAGAGAAACAAGTGTAAAATACCTCAAATGTGTGTGCACATGTGTCCGTTTGTGTTGACGTGCATGTGTATACAAACCTGGGCTGTCTTGGGCTGCAGGGGCACCAGGCTGGATGGAGTGTCTGCCAGGACGTGGAAGTGCGAGGTGGGCGGGGGACCCATGGGTGTGGGCCGGCTCTCAGAGTCCACCTGGTAGTTAATCAGCCCCCACTGCTCCAGAAAGGCGTGGACTCTGTGTGGGGAGAAGAAGTCTGGTGTATTTAACAGTGGCAGCAAGTGATTTAGCAAATATCGATTAGAAATACCTGTCCTTCACTTACCTCATGATTGCACACACATCTCCTGCCAGATTCCTGCGGCAGGCAGTGGAGGTCAGGTATTCCTGAGGATTCAGTCTGTAGGTGTCAATCATGAAGTTCCTGTATG
The DNA here is from genome assembly GCA_034780415.1 of Cichlasoma orientale. NCBI lineage: Eukaryota > Metazoa > Chordata > Actinopteri > Cichliformes > Cichlidae > Cichlasoma > Cichlasoma orientale. Next base: position 117,662 of record JAVDPK010002676.1, on the reverse strand, counting down.
CCAGATAACTGAAACAAAGTGGTGCACAGAATGTTTTTAAATATCCGACAGATAAATCTTCAGATAAACACGTAGAATGAAATCATTTAACACTTTGCTGTGCACTGATCAAACACTTACATCTCAGGCGTTTTGGATTTGTTCTTCCCATTGAAAAACTCTGGCAGGGCTCGGCGCTCAATGGCATGAACACTGGAGGGAAAACAGTTGCAAGTATGTAAGAGGAATCTCCCTCACTAATGGATGACCCTTAAAACGTTCTAATTACACGCTGCTTTTCATTTCAACAAAAAATATCAACCAGTTTTCTCTTCTGTTCCTCTGAAGTGGAGAAAAAAAAAGTTTCACTCTTACCTGTTATAGTCAAACCAGGCTGCGTAGCTCGGTATGATGATGTGATGGGTTTGCTCAGTCACGTTGTCCTCATGGAGGTCTGAGCCTTTCACTGGTTCACCCTTCACACTCGGGGAGCCTTCCTCCTCTTCCTGTTTTTCACACACACACACAAACATTTGAGCTCACACAGAATTACATCCAAGACTTTGCTATGCGTACAATTAATTGTTTAATTACCTTTCCTGTTGTTTCCATGGACTCATCCTCTTGCTCATCTGTTAAATCACACAAAAGAAATGTAGCTGAAAGTGTCAGTAGATTAATCAATAATGTTTTATTACTGGATATTATTGCAAATAACAGCGGAATCCAACAAGCCTTTCTGATGTTTGGCAGAGCATTTTTGAAACTGGCTGGCAGTGGCTAAAAATGGTCGTGTAGGTGGAGACAAAAGTAGACAAACACTTTTAGAAGCTCACCCATATCTGTCCCTCCTTTGACTGGGGTGGAATCAGAGTCCTTCTTGGCGTTATCTGCAGGGAGACAGAACTGTCTTGAATCACAATGTATTAAAAGAGGACACAATAACATGTGCATGTAATATACATATATATATTTTAATATATATTTTATTGATATTTGTATGGATGTAAACTTGTATACTTGTCTTTGCTGGGTTTCCCTCTTCAGATGCTGGAACAGGTGAGGCTTCATCCAAATCCTTGGACAGATCCTCCTGTTCCTCCTCCCTCTGGCCCCGTTTAGACTTAGTGTATGGGGTCGTTGGGCTGTCGACACACACAAAGGAAATAAATGCATATTGAGTTAATCAAGAATCAAGAATCAAGAATAACTTTATTGTCCACGTTGGTGGAAAATTGCCTTCGGTTCACCACTGATGAT
>JAVDPK010002676.1:88718-112733 GCA_034780415.1 Cichlasoma orientale | reverse complement strand
ATATATACATAATTTATTTATTTAGAAGAAAGGTTAATACTTGTGTTTTTGTACCTAGAAGAACACAATGACAATAAAAGCAAACAAATAGATCATTTTAGTATTTTTAAGATTTTTACCACCATGATGAACTGTTTCTGTTGTGAAGTGAATACAATAATAGTCTGCACAATATACCTGATATATTTCCCCTTTTAAATAACACAAAAATTGTGTTAGCTAACAACACATTTGTTCTAGAAGTGTGTCTGGTGGATTGTTAGAATGCAGTGGATAAAAGGGGTAAATCACTGCAGTCCTCATACTTCATTTGTGTCATTCTACAAAATAACTGCCCAAACAAGCGCATTACTAACATGGCTGCAAGACTTTGATTTCAATGGTAACTAAATCACCATCTGCCAAAAACAGCTGGGCACCTGACATGTCTTTGTCTTTGGATCATATTCTCATACAGAGGTACCTTTGACAAAGTACTTGCAACACACAAGTCTGCCATTATGCCTGGAATTTTTTCACAAAAATGTTGCCGGTCCACAAACTTACACAGTGCCATGTTTATACCACAGCTACCCTAAATTATCCCTACTGTTAATCACCAAAATCATTTTTTACGTTTCTGTAATGGTTAATCTACTGGTATGTGCAAGCTCTTTAATCAAAAGAATATTTTGAATGCTAAAATAATTATTGTTTTTATCCATGAATTTTGAAATTTACTATTTTACAAAAAAGTAGAAAAATAGTAAAGCACATTATTATTTTTGTTTTATTAAGATCCTAAATTACAGTTATTTACTTGCAGTCCTGAACAGAAAAAAAAATGTTTTAGAGGTTGAATGTTATGCTTGATTAATTTCCAACTTCTCAGAGAAGTCCAGTGCCGGCTCAAATTTGAGTATAAAAGCATGAAAGCAGTTTATTTGCCTGTTAAGTAACAATTATTCTTTTTATTTTATTTTATTTTTTTGCTTTAAACAAAGTTTTTGACAGATTTCTAAAAATATTAGTGTTTTCTTATTTTTACGACAGGTGGTCTAATAAATTTGTTAGCACTGTACCATGCTTTATCAGACACTTTCACACAGACCAACAAACAGTCTTACTGCGCCTAGTTCAGATCTAGATTTTTTTTTTTCCTCTTCATATTAAGACCAAGTTTCTCTCTGGTGTTCATGTCTTCATTCCAAGTGTCTCTTTAGTCTACATATCACTATGTTAGCAGGCAGGTTTTCACAGTAGATGACACTCCTGGGCTGCACTGATCACTTTTTTATGCCTCTGTATGCATGTTGCAATAGTAACATATGGTTGTCACAAACCCCAGGACCCCACACCTGGACTTGTGTCAAGGCACAACATTTGGAAACCACTGAGTAAAATGATGCTTCATAATAATTACCCAACTAAGTCCATGAAGGGATTTCAAGATGACTGCGAGACCTGGTTCTCATTACACCCTCATTACCTCACATATCAGCAGATATCTCCCATTTTAATTTAGAATTAACCATGTGTGTGCTTCTGTTTGTCTGCCTGAAGAGGAAACACAAACGAACACAGAGTGTTTAGAAATTCAGGATGTAAGAATATTTATATTTGGTCAGAAAGTCGTGTTGCTCTGCTTGAGACTGTTGCAATGAATCAACATAAACAAGCAATGAGGGAAAAGGACTAAGTGAAGTTAAACAAAATCGAGTGTAAACACATTAACTTAAAATAACTTTCACTTGTATGTTTAAAGCAGCAAACCCTTGCTCAGTGCTGCATTTGGACTAGCCAAAAAATAAAAAAAAAATTTAAAGTGCAGGTAATCAGGGGTCTTAAATTATTATTAATCTATATAACTTTTATAGTACACTAGTTCCCCAGAGCTCTCATGTATGTGTTTCCTAATATACATAAAGTAATGCCCATAGAGCTAATTTTACTGTGGTGCTTTAGTGTTTAAGTCAGTGTAATAAAGGCCCATCTTGGCTTAGGTGATCAAAACTCACTTCAAAATGTCCACATAAAGCAGGAAAATCCCTGCTTGTGTCGCTGGCACTGATTTCCAAGGTCAAACACTGTAAGAGCCACCACATGTCCTTATTTGGTAAAAATATGTTGTTATAACATGTTGATTGACTGATTTAAGTGTATTTTTGTGTCATGCATAAACAATACACCCAACCCAAAAAGGCTTACAGTAACATAAAACCAGGGCCAGAGTAGCAGCATAACTTACAAGTACTGAATAAATAATCCAACCTGACATATTTCCCAAGCTTTACAAACAAAGGCAGTTGACTTATGAACACCAAAATTATTAAACAAACATTTCCTTCAGTGCATCAAAACATGTCTGGGATTCTATCAGACATCTCGCTGAATATAGATGTTCTTTTCTCACTATAATAACAAGACAGAAGAGAATGTAATTTGTTTGTTCCCTTAAAGACCTTTGCCTTATGAATATGTTTACAGTAACAGAGAGGTCAGGGCTGTACTTTTGCTTTACACTAAATAAACTTACTGTTTGTAGATGTGCGATATTCAATACATTTTCATCATCACTTTGAGCAAGTATCTGCCTCGAGGCTTCTGCAGCAGAAAATCCTGCTGCTCCAGCTGGGTTAGCCATGGTTCAGAGTTAAACACAACAATGCAGTGATTACAGGCGGTGACTGTAAAATCAAAGGCTACAATGCTTAAAAAAATGTTTCCATTACCCTCACAACACTAATGGCCATTTCCTGTAAGAAAAAAATGAAAGGTTTTAGGAGATTGAAATATTCATGCTACGAGACATCACTAGTCTATAACCAAAATGCTTCTAAAGTCAAACTTCACTAAGTGTGAGTCACTGAAAGTGCAAATGATGCTTAAAAGAATTGATTGGCTCTAGTTTTCATGATGTGCTTACTAGTGCTAAGATCACAAGTTCTTAATTTAAATAAGAAATGGATAAAATACAATTTGACCCCTGAATTTTGGAAAGGTTTGGTTGTTAGGTGCTATTTTTCAGATGACTGCTCATCAAATTTGGCTGAAATCATACGAACTGTAATTGTGTCAAACGTGAAATGCAGCTGTAACGTTTCATCTTATCACTTTTTTGACCGTTTTTACTCTGTTTGACCTGGCTAGTAGCAAGAAATTTGTAATGCTGCAATGTTACATGTTTTTAAAAGCTATTAAAATATTCCACAAGTAACATTTTCAGTTTTCTTTCACAATATGCTGATGAAAGTATTTTGACTCATAGAACTTGCAAAAGTGAAATGCAGATAAGCTTTTCATTTCCTCTATTGGCACCAGTCTGGCCTGTAGACATATATGTAGCCAGGTGATGAAAACTTCATATACTGTGTAAAAGTCTTGAGTCACCCTTTATTTCTTTATATTTTGCCATGAAAACAGGAAATAGGTGCAGCGATTTATTAAAATGAACCACATTCTCGACCTCGGTATGTACTGATGATGATTTGAATCAGAAATTTCAAATGTGAATTCATCACACAGCACTGGTTCGTCCCTTGAGTAGGTGCCTTTTTTTATTAAATGAGTCATAGGTCAGTGTTAAGTGGCTTAATAAACCAAAAACATTCCTCTGAAAGTTGTCAGGTACAAAGACTGGATTGAAAATTTGTGAAAAGTAGCCAATTTCTAAAGAAAATCTTCAGAAAGCCTGGAGAACTACTGCTCAAGACCACTTTTAAAGATTACACAAAAAATCTGGCTCCTTTGAAGTGAAATATAAAGAAATGAGGGGTGGCTCAAGACTTTTGCACATGTGATAATCTTCTGGGTAACTGATGAAAGTGCATTTCTCCATGTCCCACCTACACAGAGACCTTAAATACATTTAGTGCAGGTGGAAAAGCTCTCATTTACTGTATCCTATTAGGTCCTCTCTGTAGACTGTTTTTCTGATTTATTAAATTGTTACATGACAAAGAAAGGGGACAGCACTGTTCCATCACAGCAAGAAGGTCCTGGGTTCAAATCCACCGTCTGGCCAGAGTTTGCTCCACACCCTGTGTCTGTGTGGTTCTCTCCAGGTACTCTGGCTTCCTCCACCAGTCCAAACATGTGCAATTAGTGGGGTTAGGTAAACTGGTGATTCTAAATTGCCCGTAGGCGTGAACGTGAGTGTGAATGGTTGTCTGTCTCTCTGTGTTAGCACAGACTGGTGACCTGTCCAGAGTGTACCCCACCTCTCGCCCTATGGCAGCTGGGATAGGCTCCAGCCCCCTGACCCTGAATTGGATAAGCAGAAGAAAATGGATGGATGAAGAAAGGTGAATCATATGAAGCAACTATGAAAAGATGGGAAAACTTACAATGCATGATTAAAACTTATCTAATTAATGTACATAGGTGTAACATGTAAAAATAAATAAATAAATAAAATCAATTATCTTGGAAGCAGTTGCCAATCAGGTATTTTAATTATCACATTTGGATCCATAAAAATAGCACATTTTATGCCTGAAGCAGAGGCACATACAGCAGAGGTCATGTAAAAGCCCACTCAGTCACTTGAAGGTTAATAGAGATAGTTTGTTGTTTAGGACAGGTATACAGGGGTTTGATGGGTGACCACACACATGTAGTTAAAGACTGAGTCTTAAAAACTGAGTCTTTTACCTAGATGTGAAGGCCCTCTTGAATCTGCTCTGTTCAACTGCTGTAAAAAAAGAATGTCCCAAATGTAGATTAAATAAAGTATTTCTCATTCACATCCAGTTGATAAACGCCTCCTTAGTGGACACCAGGTTTTTCTTATGCAGAAACACAGGGTTGCAGGGTGATGCAGGGTACACTCTGATGCAGAGTTTTGGGCTGTGAGTTTTGTCAGACGTACTGGTGTGAGCATGAAGTCGGTAATGAATTGAACTGAGGTGTAAATTAGGATCAGCCGCTGTGTCACTGGATTTAATGCTCTGTAAATTCTCCTTGAAGCTTTAACAAATAAAACTAATTCAGTCAAAATACGAGTCAAAACAAGATGCTCTACTTAAGTGTCTCAGAAGCTAAAACAAAAACAAATAAGGGGCCAACAGATTACAAACTTTATCACTTTTTATTCAAACTGTACACGTACATCAGGCATATCTCATTAAAAAAAAAAAAAAGTATAAAAGACAAAAAATGAGTACCCGCCATAAATACATTATGCTTTTAAAAAAGTCAGTCTGTGTTTACTTGGTACTTTGCATATGTTGTGATAAAAACACTTGTATTCCTTCTGAAACACAAACAGTGCGGTCTGTCTGGTAACACAGACCTGCTCTGCCTTGTTAGGCGATGAGTGAAGTGAAACATTTCCTAACTCAGACCTACAAACAAATTGTACCCAGGCTTTGAGGTATGTAGTAAATTCACATGGGAACATTGGCATTTCCTATATACACACTGCTTTAACGTATAATATGAAGGCTGGTACAAAGTATGTAGTTTTAGTATTATTATCATTACACGAGGATTCAGGACACAGTACCAATACCAGTTCTGTAGTGCGAGTCGTCCCTCATCGCTGGGGCGGTCCCGTTCATTACTTATGTGTGTTACCTATGCAGAGAAAATATGCTGCATGGCTAGAAACAAAAGCTTCAGGCACTGACGGGTCTGCTGCCTCACGGCTGACTCAGGGTGAAAACATGTTTTTCTGCTTCCCCACAATGCCTCCAACTGATTTCATTACTTAGTCTAAGAGGTCATTTTCTCATTCGACCAATGCCTGCAGAGAACAAGTCACTGATAACTTTACTGCTATTGTCACCAGTTACAGAGGCACCAGCAGCTGTAATCCTTTCACTATCTTGAAGACACAATCTGAACCACTGCAGAGTCTGCAGTCTTAGCTGCATCCTCGCCGATGAAGGCCGATAATTGGTATTAATGTCTCAGTGCTGATGCTAAACTGCTCCTTTGACAATGTTGGATTTTGCTCATTTTGTGTTCGCAAGCAAATAAGTACCTTGGAAACGAGCACACCAAAACAAAAACAAAGAGCAAATTGCTGTGAGCAGTTACAATCCTTCTGATCATGATGTGGACCTAATCCTAACCTGTGTGGTGTGATTTAAGTCCTGCTGGCGCCACTGAACATTTATTTATTCACTTAAAATAAAAGTGTTTTAAATTACAATACCACAAACATCCTCAGTCCTGAAAATGCTTAATTTCAATAGTAACAGCATTTAGTTTCCCTACTACTGTATGAAAAAACTGCAAGTTACTTAAAAATATAAAAGTTCTGACCTGTTTTTACTGCCCTTAGATTCAACACTGCTGAACTCCCACCTGGCTTTGTCCTTTTGACCCTCCGCTACCTTCCCGATGCAGAGAAAAAAAAAAAAAAAAAAAACTCAGTTTCTCTGTGTTTTGAAGACTTTTGCGAGGCAGCAAGATACTAAAATAATAACGCTTCAACAAAAGTTCCAACGTTTTCAGTCTGCTTGGAAAAAAGAACCCTTTAAACACTTCAAGTTAAATTACAAGAATACAGGCATGAGTGTGTACAGTCACCTTAATCCAGGATGAAATAACATTAAAAACCCAGAGCAGCCATTCGGATTAAACCTAGATGGTTTGAAATGCTGCTTTGGGTGTCTTAAAGGATAAAAAAAAAAAAAAAAAAAAAAGTCCTTTTGATAGGAGACCACACACAGAGACAAACAATGAGTTGGTGTGTCTTAATTACAGAGAGTGGAGGTGTATGTGTGTGTGTGGTCTCTCTAAATGTTAGATCCAGGTCAATCTGTAGTTAACAGTCATATTGTTTAACACTTAGGATAGATGTGCAAACCAATACATAAAAACTTCATTCACCTCCGGAGTGAACATTCAATACAGGAGAAAATATTTCAGATTTTTTTTTTCTTTTAAATGAAGAAAAAGGTTTGATTTGTGGACAGCCACTTGGCACATAATGGCAAAGCTGGTGTACAAAAACAGATTGTACTCTGCAAAAACTAACGTGTGTTAAAGCTTTTCAGTCTTTACCTAAAAGCAGAGTAACTTAAAACGCCCCAAGTGTTGAATTCACAGTCAGAGGAGGTGTGGCTGTTGGAGGGATCTAACCTTTGACCTTTTCTGCTGCAGTCTGCAGTCTTTTCTGTGACAAACTCTCAAAAGAGCTGGCAGGAAGTACATTCAAATAGTAATACAAGGATATAATCGATAATATGCAGGGAGTTTCATAACAAGTCTGGCATTACAGTCCAGTAACCATTATGATCATTTAGGTTTAAATCCAAAAATTAAAAAAAAAAATGCAAAAGCAAAGATTGTGGGCAGAAAAAAGTAGTAGTATATTGAAATTTCAGCCACCTTTTGTGACACATATAAAAGTTTGGTTGTGTTCAGAAGCTTGGACTACTGCCACAACCTCGTAACAGAAAAATGTGATCAAAAATAAATCCATAATTGTGTTAAAATGAAAGCTATTCGACCTCATTCTCAGGTAACAGGAGCTCCAAACTTCACACCGTCGTCTCTCCGTGGCTGCCGTTACTGAGCCGCTTGTAGAACCGCCGCCATGACTGAAGCGTCTTCCCGGACCAGACCCAGAAACCGGAGGTGATCCCGACTATCATGGTCATCAGGTATTTGATCATGAACACGGTGAAGTCCGGGGTCATGGAGGCGAAGTCGCGCACCGGGCAGGGCACGGCGAAGTGCTTGCAGGTCTCCATGTGCCAGGTCCGCTCCCAGTGCTCCCTGAAGGCCTGCTCGTAGAAGTAACAGGCGATCACTATGGTGGCCGGTACGGTGTAGAGGACGCTGAAGACGCCGATCCGCACCATGAGCTTCTCCAACTTCTCCGTCTTGGTGCCGTCGTGCTTCATGATGGTGCGTATCCGGAAAAGAGACACGAAGCCGGCCAGGAGGAAGGACGTGCCGATGAACAGGTAGACGAAAAGGGGGGCCAGGACGAAACCGCGGAGGGCGTCCACGTTGAAGATCCCCACAAAACACACCCCTGTGAGGATGTCCCCGTCCACCTGGCCCACGGCGAGGATAGTGATGGTTTTGATGGCCGGGACAGCCCACGCAGCTAGGTGGAAGTACTGGGAGTTGGCTTCAATCGCTTCGTGGCCCCATTTCATCCCGGCAGAAAGGAACCAGGTCAGGGACAAAATCACCCACCAGATGGAGCTGGCCATGCCGAAGAAGTACAGCACCATGAAGAGGATGGTGCAGCCCTCCTTTTTGGTCCCCTGAGCCACTGTCCTGTAGCCTTCCGTCTTGAATTTATCCACGCAAACTACCTGGTCTTCTAGGAAAAACCCTGCGGCGTAGGCTACTGCCACCATAAAATAACAGCCAGATAGAAAGATAATGGGCCGCTCGGGGTATCGGAACCGCCTCATGTCCACTAGATAGGTGAGCACCGTGAATAAGGTGCTCACACAACACAGGATAGACCAAATCCCGACCCAAAGCCGGCCGAACTTCACCTCATCCTCTCGGAAGTACATGATCCCGCTTTGTCTGGTGGGCTCGCAGGGGGCTCCGCAGTCTTTGACCCCCATGAATCTGTAGCCCAAGTAGGAGGGCACCTCCAGCTGCAGCGGGCAGGAGAACTGGTGGTACTGGTTTGATTGTGACGGGCGCTGGTTCGGTCTTCCCATGAGCGGGGGGAGGGTTATGGGCTCGGGTGCGTAGGGAGAAGACGAGGAGGACGGGGTGCCCGGTTCGGATGTGTTCTGGCCGACGCAGATATCCCCGGCTCCGTGGACGGGGAAAGCCTCGCAGCGGAGCCGCTCCGGCCACTGGAAGCCGAATTTATTCATCAGAGCTTCACATCCCTGCCGTGCCCGCTCACACAGGGACCGACAAGGGGGGATGGCCTGCTCTAGCACCGTACACACCGGAGCATACATGGAACAGAGGAAGAACTTCAGATCTGCAGAGCACTGGACCTTAACGAGCGGATAGAACTGGTGCACCTCAAGTCCGGCGTCCTCCTGGTTCGTGTGGCCCAGGAGGTTCGGCATGATGGTCTGGTTGTAGGCGATGTCGGTGCAGAGCGGGATGGAGATAGGCTGGCAAAAGCCGTGTTCTGGGACGGATATTCCACTCTCACTGTTGTAATGCTGGGCAGAAGCGGTTGAGAAAAAAGAAAGCCCGCACAGCAGCCACATGATCCGCAGAAACACGGAGCCAGTGGTGAACCTGGCCGCCGCCATAGTTGAGGAGGAGGGGGGAGGGAAGGAAAAACTTTGATCCAAGTAGGGCGACTCAAAAATGGTGGAAAATGGGAAGAAATTTTCAATAAATGTCCCAATACTTAACTAGCAGTCCGAGTAATTTCAGTTAAAATTTTAGTAATCGACTTTTCTCCCGTGTTTAACGAAGATAAATCCAAGAGAAGCATTCGTCATGTCATGACTTCTTAATAGTCTTTGTAAGTGACTCCAAGCAGTCCACTCTTCGCTCCCGGTCTCCTCAAAAAGTCCAGTTTTCTCCAAACAATGCAATCCAGCTTATTCCAGCGTTCTTGACCTTTAAAAGTAGTGACTTTAGCACAAAATAATGCAGGACAAAAGCGTAAATGCCTAATATTTCCACTGTTTGTCGACTTCAGTTCGCGCAGAGTCACTTCGCATGCTGATCGGTTGGAAGTCCAGAGGCTCGCGCTCCTCACTCCGTGCAGATTCCTCCGGTTTCAAGGCGCCCATTCCATTCAGCAGACCCCCTCCCCTCCGGCGGAGCACGGGGCGCCTTGAAACCGCCGCAGCGTCTCGGCCAATCACAGCGTTTGTTTTCCTACAGGACTCGTTCCCGATTGGCCGTTACTCCCCCACCACAGGAAAATATGTTACAGTAATTACATTACACCAGAGATTTTAACAAATAATAGCCAATTAATCTAGTTTTTATGGTTAGATTTTCTGAACTTTTCGCCAATAATTGTCTGTGTCTTAGCACTTATAATTGAATGGGCATAGTTTTTGTTTAGTTCTGAAAAAGAAAACAAGTAGGTAGGTAAATCCCAAACATAAGAATCAGTTCATATTTCTTTTATCGCATTTTATTGAATGGCTTATGGGCATGCATTTAACACACACACATATACATGGAAGTCTTCTTTTTTTTTTTTTTTTTTTTTACTAGGCTGTGAAGCCGAATAACAAAAGATAAGATATATTTCATTTATCCCAAAAGTTGTGAAATTAATTTGTTTCAGCCGCCAGAACATTAAGCAAGGCTATAAAAACTCAAATAAAATAAAATAACACAGTAAAATAAATGCAATAACTCAGTACAGTAAAAATTACACAAAACAGAAGCACAAAAAAGTGAACTTAAATAAAATAAAGAGGTCAATTAATACAAATCTAAATATAATACAATAAGAAGCTTAATAAGTAGAAATTAAACAAAATAAATACAAATAAAGTCCAGTCTTTGTGCAGGCCAACATTTCAGCTCCAGCTGTGCAATAGAGAACTTGATTTTTCTTTTTCATGTTTTATCAAATGCACTTTTTAATGCAGTTTTCTCTGTTCATAACACAAAGTTGTGTCTTTGAGTGCGCAGCTTTAAAGCTGAGCTCTCCCCATCGCCCCACACCGTCTTTACACACAGCCACTCACTGTGTGCAGGACATGTAAACACTCTACAGCACAGTGAGCAAACCATGAAGAAGAAAAAAAAACTTTACGAAAAACCTAGCGTCTTAACCACTCAACCATAGAACGTACTTGTTGCTATTTAAAGGTTTTGTTGCAAGCACTTAGATGCAGCTCCTGAGCTGATATTCAATGTTGTGCGGAGCTAAAAAGGAACAACAGCTAAAGCAGGAGTAATTTGGATTGGCAGCATGATCGATCTGCTCAAAGGCAGTGTGGGAGGTGCAGGCGGTTCCTGGGGGCCTTGCTGCATTTGGTGTCTTTCTACCCTGAGTGGGATAAAAGAGGGTGGGGGTAGGCTGCAGTGGGGGAAGGGACAGGAAGAAGAGAGAAGGTCGAAGAGGGCAGGGGGAGAAGGAAAAGGAGACAGAGCAGGAAGAAGAAGCTGAGCCAAAAGGAAAAAGTTTAGGCATATAGAAAACTCAGCCAGTATAGATTTCTGACTGACCACACAAAGAGATTCATATAGAGGCTGCCAGCAAAATGAAGTTCTCAAGCATCTTTATGACATAGTTGACCATAATGCTACCAAAAAGACTGGAAAAGTGTTTTAGTCCTCTAAGGAAGGAGTCACTTTTTTCCCATTTAGCAACCGAGTGCTTTCCCAAAAGCTCAGCTCTTATTGCTTGCTAGACAGCTGTAATCTCCCCAAACAATCATCCTCAGTTCATCCAGAGCACTACTCCTATTGTCATAACAAAGACAAAGAAAACCGAACCAAGTGAATGAGACCAGGCTGTCTGAATTCTCACTTTTATCCACTTCTTTGAAGTTCTTTTATTTCCCATTCTTTTTATATACATATATGTTTTGTACTTTCAGTTGCCTTCTGTGCATGCCTGTCCTACAACTGTTAGTCTACATTTAACAATCAAAGCTGCCCACTGGCATGCCAAGGCAAGTTTATTTTTGCCTGAATGGTTATCTGTCTGCCTAAAAGCTGCTAGGCCAGTGATCGGGGTGTATCACACCTCTCTGGGACAGGATCCATCCTCTCCAACAACCCTGCACAGAATATACTTGGCTGGATTACCGATTGCTGATAAGGGGAAATGAGAAAATGATTTAGTCTTCAGTGTCCATATTTTTATTCACACCACTAACTGTCTGCAGATTAAATCTGGCTGGACACATGTTCTAGCATGTCTCCAGCTGGAAAGCTAGTTCCAGTGATGCAGAGCTGATGGATGGTGCGAAAATTAAAGACTCCAGCTTTTAGAGCTATTGATTTTGAAAGTAAATGGTGATTTCTCAGGAGAGTATTTTGTCACACACCATCTGATCAGTGTTACAGTTCGCAGACACCGTGGTGTTATACACTAGAATGAGTGAATAAATGGATGGAAGCAATAAATCAATGCATCACGATCACTGAACGTTTTGGTTTTGAAAATAAGATCATGGAAGTAAATCAGCTAATTTGCTGCATTCCTTTTCACCATTGTGCTCTTGTTCCGTCTCCTCTTTACATCGGTGCACTTTCTCCCCTCTCTAAAACTCCAAACTCGCTCCTCGACATGTGATAGTTTTAGTACAGCTCGAGGAAAAATAACAGAAAGGGAAACTTGAACCAACAAAAACAGTAAAACCAATTCAGCTGAATCACTTTGGTTTTAAAGCGTCACGTGAGGACGAAATTGTTCAACAAAGGCATGCTGTTTGGAACATTGAGTTATCACATTAAATAATCGTAATTATGATTTAATGAGTAGCAGTATCTTAAAACACATTTTACTTATGAAAAGATCCTTGTCACATTTTCCTATGCTACATAATTACAAGTTTGAATAAAGTAAACAATATGCTGCAATAAAAAAATGCAACGGACACTGCTTCAATTTTTTTTATAAGTAACCCCTGAGTAGTGAAGTGAAGACCATTGTTTTATTACAACACAATTTCTGCTGGGAAACCTCAGGTGTTGGTATTCATGTGGGTGTTACTTTGATGCCGCCTACCTAAACATAACAGGAACACCCCTACATAAAACTCCCTGACGACAGCAGCTTCCTCCCAGCAGGTAATGCGCCACACCACAAAAACTACTCAGGAATGCTTGAGGTAAATGCAAAAAGTACAAGGCTTTGACCCAGCCTCTAAACTCCAGAGATCCCAGTCCGAGCTGGCATTTGTGAGCTGCATAAGAGGACACCCGATCCATGCAGGCCCCCCACACAGCAACCAACATGACCTAAACGTATCTTCTCCCAATGTCCCAGTGCTAAACTCCACAGGACACCATCAGAGGGGAACATACACAATATCAGCCATTTGGTTTTAATGTTGTGGCTCATTTCTGTAAACCTTATTGATAGTACAACATATAAAAAAAAAACCAAGCATTTACTACAATGTTTCTAGTGCTTCTTTCCCGTACGAGAACACAGTTTATGTTTAGTAATCCTTCCCACATAAACTCACCACACAGAGTTTGAAACAGTTCACCTGGTGGTGAAAAAAAGGTCTGTGCATATTAATGTTAATCTAATGCTACAAACACATTGTGTTTGGTCATCATTTTTAAAAAGCAGTACCATTACCAACTAGTTACATTGTGACCACATTACTCTGTGGTTGAAAACAGGGCATACAGAGACCTTTGTGCAATGTTGCAGTAGAATAAGTAAATTAAAAAGTTATAGAACTACATAAATATGATGTATTTTTTTTGTAATGTAACTATGGTGTTACATAAAAGTGGGGGTTATGTTGTTACATTATCAAATATAACATTTTAGAGTGTAAATGTAACAAAGTGTTGTTTTGTAATGTTGCTGCGACCGGCCCTGGCCATAGCATGCTTAAAATGCCATTCAAGTCTACACACACAGACATAAACATGTAAAAACACAGGGTTTATATAACTAACTAGCAAGAAGATAGTAAATGCCCCCACCCCCACCCCCACCCCCCTCGCTCAGTCTCTCTGTCTGAGGTGTAAAACACAGCAGTTAGTAGCCACACCACACACTTCATCATGTCTAACTGTAGCTGTTTGTGTGTGTGCGTATGTTTGTGGATAGTGTCTGCAGTGGTCAAACAGATGTGGGCAGTCCAGCGGGTTTCCAGACAGCCAGTCACTGTTTAGACAGTGGTCTGCTACAGCTGGACATTTCCTGGGGAAGAAAAAAAAAGAAGAAGAAGAAAAAGAAGGGGAGAAAATGAAAAATGAGGGGAAAGTGGGTTAGACAAACAAAAAGTACATTTACAGTAGAGTAAGGTGAGATTTACGCAACAGAAAAGATTTTGATGGTTTGGACTGTGTTTGCTCTGTTCAAGTGGCTGTAATGCAAAGTATTTGTGCCACCACGTGAAACCCAACACTGAGCAACTATTTAGATGTTCAGCTTAGGTGCACAAACAGTCTGGTTTGGTTTGAGGAGGTTTTCTAATCTGAGGACAACTTAGATGAAATGTTGGCTGACCAAGTTGGTCTAACCAGCATGTTAAGTGTTTCTGAGGAGCCCATGAGCAATTACTGTGTGATTCACTGTAAAATAGTTGTAAAAGTTGTATATTTAAATGTTTTTAATCATATTTACTCTATGAAAAGACAGCAGGCTAGGTGCAAATACATAATGGAAATGTTTATGTTCACTCTGTCAACCATATTTTTATGTCACCATGAAACTTCCAAGGCTTAGCCTGCGTACTTTGACCTTTTTTCTTTACCTCTGGAGACTGCATTTAAAGTTAAAACAACCATCATTAAGACTGCAGGTAACATTTTTATTATAAGTGATCACGGCTACTTTGCTTTGTATTACAAATGGAACATTTTCACCTGCCTGTACTCTATAGTAGTTTTGGTTTCTTGTTTTAATGTAAAAATTCCGCTTTATCTTTTTGGTTCGTATTGCTTTTAGTTGCAGTAATGAAATGCTCTGCACCAAACAACAGTTGGTCAGAGTTCAGAGTCTGTAGCTGGTGAACATAGTGAAGCATTTAGCAACCACAACCCAATACTTCCCTTAGGAATTGATAGAGGGCAAACCAGAGCTAATAGGACAGTGTATATTGGATTCACAGTCATCTGGTGGACAGGAACACAACTCCTAATGAATAATGGCTTTGCTACACGACTGCTGGATGTGTAAATAGGCACCCATCTGTTGACAAATTTTCCCTATTAACTTAAAAGGGTGATAATGTATTAATGCGTTTGCAGTTTCCACTACACTAAGGGAGGGATTTTGGGGCGGGTGCGAGGGGGGGGATCCGTTAGAGAGATTTTAACCTCTAAATAAATGTACACCCCCCACCCCACCTCCACCCCAAGCAAAGTCTATACCAAAGTTAACAATGGAGCAAAGCAGAATGAAACCAAACAAGTGAAGACAAGTTTCTAAAGACATAATGGGAAAAGATATCTGATTGGCTGAGAAGGGTTTTTTTTGGGTTTTTTTTTTAGAGCTGTTCACCTCAAAACTCAGCATAGCTGACAGCAGATGAGGATGAGTTTAGAGAGCAGCTTTTAAAGGTGTAAAAAGGGACAAATTATGTTCTGTTGTAGACTATTTATTCTACTTTTATTGTCCGAGGTGTCTCTTGCCTCGTTTCCATGTTATGGCTGAGTATATATAGCATGACAGAAGTATGTGTGGACACTCATCTGAGCGGGGGAAGGGGAAATCAACCATAGAAGTCAGCAGAGGGAGGGGGGGGGGGAGGAATGCGGGCAGCTGGTTTGTGTCTGTCACTGCAACACAGAGGGCCTACAGTACTGGACTACACACACACACACGCACACACAGTGATGAAAGAACGATTTATTTGGACGAAGAGAGTGTGTGCGAGGCAGCAGGAAGCTCACTGGTTGACATCTCAACTACTTGGACAAAAACTAGAGTATGTGGCCATAAAAATCTCTACCGTTCATATCTATAGACATAAGAGTGAAATGCAGTCAAATGAAATACCGTCAGCATGAGGACAGTGTGGGAATGCAAAACTTACTATACGTCCTAAACCCTGGGGTAAAGACAAGTGACCAAGTCTTGTTTATATAACGTCACTCTTGCCATTACTCTAAATGTCTGGGAACACAAACATACTGTACAGCGCGGTTAAAAAGCATTAAAACAGTGAGAGCTTTCTTCCCTGATGTTTGGGTTCTGAAATCTGACCTCTGATTTGAATGAAAACAATGAGGTTCAGCTTTAAATGTTTATTGTCCAGCTTTACACCATTATCAGTCACTTTTTCTGTTATATTAATCACAATGACACTGACCTTTAACAACGTATAAATACACATACCTTTAAATTGATGGGAATGTCAGTAGTTTTGCAGGTATTCTGTGATTAATTTAAATATTGGACAAACTTGACGGGGGGGGGGGGGGATCACCAAAGTTATTCTTATTCGTGTTGCAGGGGCTTAAATGTGTGTAAAAAAAAAATCGCAGTAATCCATCCAACAGTTGTTGAGACTTGGCTCTCAAAACCACAAATGTCAACTTCATGATGGTGCCAGAGGAAAATGTGGAGATCCCCAAAGTCAGCAGGATTCTCCATCTGTCAGCTATGACTGTTTGTATAATTTTCACTCGTAATCCTTCTGCTGCGTGTTGGGATATTTTAGACTGGATCAGAGTAATGGACCACCACACTGAACACATGCCGCTTGTGTGGCTACAAATGAAAAAAAATCTGATGATTAAATCTATAAGAGCATATTTAATCATCAATAATATGAATACTGTGGCTGACGAAGTCGCAACAGCGCTTAAGTGCTCAGCGTCAGATGAGTCTTAAGTGACATAGTGCAAGTCTTCATGGAGCCTGGAGATCGAAAACTGTCACTGAGCCTGCAGGTCTGGGCTCTGACACTGACACCGTTTGCCAGATGGCAGAGGGGTAAACAGTTTGTTCATTGGGTGGCATAGATCATCATATGGGCCTTCCACACTGACAACGAATGTGGTGTCAAAAATGACAGGGAGCTCTCTGCCAGTGGTCTGCTCCACTGTTCTCTCTGATTCCTGGAGAGTCTTGTGGTTGTGAGCAGAGCGCTGCCAAACCAGAGATGCAACCAGTCAGACGTTAAAAGATTATGGAGCGTAGCTGGGTACACGCCAAACATCTTCAAGTGTCTTTAAAAGAAGCAGTGAACAGTTTGACTATGCCTGTGTGAACAGTCCCATCGGGACACCAAAGATACTCAAACTACTAACCCTCCCAGCAGGGATGTGGTGTCTCCTGCAGCTTCCTGTAGTCCGCTATCATCTCTTTGGTCTTGTTGATGTTGAGTTGGGGGGTTTTGTTGTCATTACACCTACTCACTGGGCCTTGGAAAACAGTCTTAAGTCCACATCGCTCACTGTCAGCAGTGAGGAGGTGGGGTTGCTTTTTTCTCACCACTCAGGCCCTTTTTCTTCAGGAAGTCAAGGGTCCAGGTGCAAGGCGAGGTGTAAAGTCCCAAGCCTATGAGTTCAGAGCTCTTTTCACAAATGCACTAAAGACCTGAACTTCCGATGCGAAGACATGCATGTTAGGTTAACTGGTGATCCTAAACTGGATGTACGTGTGGATATGAGATAAATCAAGAGCTTATTATGAATACAATGAAGTACTGTATGAATGTGAGTGAGGAAAAACAAAATCACAGGACAAGAGACCTGTGGTTTAGATTGTAAAAGAAAGCCCAAATGGTTAATAGTGTGAAAGGTCGCATTTTAACCCGAAATCATATATTTTGATACAACACAACAAAATAGTTTAAACCTAGGCAGATGGTGACAGAAAGATGAGAAAAATAAAAAAATATATAAGTCCAAAAAGTGCTTTGAGTTCTCAGAGTAGAAAAGTGTTGTATATTGTAAGTACCAGTCCATTTACCAGTTCATAACGAAGTTTAACAGCTGGAGTGAAGTGGGACTAGAGCCCCGTTCTCCTGTAGATGAATGGCCTGTGTTTGATTTATTCATCCCTCAGATACTCACACACTAACTGCACAAAATCAGTGTGTTTGAGAGTGCATAAGTTCGGCTTGGAGCGTGAAGCACTCTGAGTGGTACGTAAAACCATATAAACGCAATTCAATTTTTCATTTCCAAACTGTTGTAGACTCTTACCCAGTAGTGCTGTATGGGAATATAAGGGTCCAACACTGTAGGATCAAACATTAAAGGGAAATCTCGTGAAAGTTTCCTCTGACCTGTAGTGCTATTTTTCCATCTGGAGTTTTTTGGTGCGTGTTACCCAGGTTTAGAGATAACGGCTGTCGAGATGTCTGCCTTCTTTTGAATATAATGTAAGTAGTGGTGCTCAAAGCACCAAAAATACATCTGACATTCACCAGTAATAGTTTTTAACAACCCCGGTTCCAAAGTAGTCGGGATGCTGTGTAAAACAAAACAAACAAAAGTCTGGAAATACAGCTGGAGGAACATTTTGCAGCTAATTTGGTTAATTGATCAATGATCAGTAACATGACTGGGTATGTAAAGAGCATACTAGTGAGGCAAAATTTCTCAGAAGTAAAGATTGGCAGGGGTTCACCAGTCTGCAAAAGACTGCGGCTACAAGTTGTGGAACAATTTCAGAATAATGTTTCCTAATGTAAAATTGTGAAGACTAAATATCTCATCATCTACAGCACATATTCAGATTCAGAGAATCTGGAGAAAATCTCTGTATGCAAGGCTGTCAATCAATATTGGATGCTCATGCTCTTTGAGCCTTCTGGCAGCACTGCATTAAAACAGGCTTGATTCTTTCATGGAAATCACTGCATGGGCTCAGGAACATGTGAACCATCCCATCTCTTATAACAGCATGGCTTCATAGTAGAAGCGTCCGGGTGCTGAAGTGGCCTGACTGCAGTCCAGACCGGCTGAAAACATTTGGCGCATCATGAAATTAAAAATACAACAAAGAAGCCTGTTGAGCAGCTAGAATCCTATATCAGACCAAAATGGTACAACATTCCTCTCCCAAAAGTCCAGCAGCTGGTCTCCTCAGTTCCCAGACGTTTATGGACTGTTGTTAAAAGAAGCGGGGATGCTGCACAGTGGTAAACATGAACCTGTCCCAACTTTTCTGAGACATGCTGCAACTATTTAATTCAAAACGACTTAATATTTTTCTTAAAATAGTGCATTTTCTCAGTTTAAACATACATTATGATGATTTTTTGGAATTGGGGTTGAACATCCACCAACCAAAAGAAGCATTCAGGTAGCCAACAATACGGCTAAGCTGAAAGGGTACGCCATTAGGTTTTACAACCTGTCATACTGTCACTAAAATAATCCTCTTATCACAGGTTCTAATTTCTGGAATGGACATTGCTGCAGAGTTCTTCAGATGTACCAACTAGAACCGTTATATTCAGGAGAAGTTAGACATTTTCAACAGGCGATGTCATTCAAAGCTGGGCGGCTCACAGCAAAAACATTTATAGGCCAGAGCTAAAATAAGTGCATTCGATTTGGCGGTGAACTCCCCCTTCCCCTGCTGTCTTTGTAGTTCAAAATCTGTGTGATGTCAGATTGCACTCCTGCAGATAGAAGCATGTGCAATGAATTCACTGTGAGCCGGGCGATGTGTAGTGTGAGGCCTCCTGCATGCTCTGCTTAGACAGCACTCCTGTCTAAATCAAATGTTGTATTTTCAGTAGTGTCTGAAGTGGGCCACCTCCTACTGGGTGCTAGATATGAGAAAGGGCAGCTGTGGAAAATTATCCTTACTTAATTATCCTCACATTGTCTAGCGTTCATGTGGGAAAACAGCCCAGAACTGAATCAATCAGGTCACTGTAGTTGGCTATGGGGTGTAACCTAGGACAGAGTCACTTACATTTTGCCATCATGAGTCCCGACAAATCCGTCAATCGGCATATCAAAACAGGGGCATCTGGTCACTCCACCGACAGACATTTAAACTGGTTCATAAATAGTTTGAGCTGCAAAAATGGAGACACAATCAGCCCTTCCAAAGGCACAGTGGGAGAAACTTGCATAGCAGTGGTCCACTGTGTGTTCACCTTGAATAGGTATGTTAAATACTGGCCCTGTTGAATTTGAAAGCTGCCTCAGCATGTGCATTCCTCAAACCACTGATACCATCACAGCTTTCTTCCACGGTGCTAGCTCTTGCTGCTTGTGGTGGAATGTAAACTACACGAGAGCTGAACTTTTGAGTGAAGGAAAAGTAAAGCTTTTCTACCACCACTGAGGACTTAACATAAGAAGCCTGCCATGAGCTGAACATGTAGCAGAGTTCTGTTGAAGGAGTAAACACTGCGTCTAGGTGCAAAAACAGCAGTTGAGCAAACCCAGATTATGCAATGCTGCTTTTTCTAACTTTTTGTCGGTGGATTTAGTAAAGATCACGCTGGCGACGACATATCACGAGGGTCAGCAAAACCACACAAAAGCAACGCAACAACACTTGGAAAATATGGCCAGAGCAACCATTCTACAGACAGCTTAAAGTGAAGCATATGTAGAAACAGACAGCAAAATTAAATTAAGCATCACAGCAACAGCACATACTTCCCTGACTGGGTTGAGATTAAATTAACCAGCCTGTTAGATCTCTGTTATTTAAGTGAGCCTACACAATTGTCCTGGTCCGTTACTTACCCTCCCCCACAGAACACACACACACACAGGCACACAAAAGTCTTGGAGGTGACGTGCTAATTGATGCAAAGTAACGGATGAGGTGAAATCACAATGGTTGCCCCGCTAAGCTTCACACAGAGCTCTTTTTTTTTCTTAGCTTGCGTGGCTTGCATTACTTAAGTTCTGTGCTCTGAAAGTGTGTTTTTGGTTGATGAAGAGAAATAAAAACCAAAAGTAAAAGAAAAGGAGGAAAATTATAGGAGCTGGAAAAAGGAAGAAGGGGACTTGGTAGAGTAACAGGATTAGGAAGGAGGAGACCTCCTGTGGGTTTGAGGTCCCTGACACCCAGCTGTGTTCATCACCTTGCACTGCGAGGGGCACACACACACATGCACACACTGCTGTGGTCATCACTCAGTGGGAGTTTGACCTGAGCCAGATGGTCACCGCTCTCTCTTTTTATTGCTCTCTTTTTCTGTCATGTCCACACTAAACCAGTGTTTTTCACACCAAGGGGAAAAAAAAAGAAAAACCCAAAAAAACAAAACGGGAGTGTTGTGAATACACGTTCCAGAGTGGATGCTTTTTATACCACTAGACTTGCATTATAGTGTGAAACATGCAAACAAGGCCAAATTAAGGATCTATAAATAACATGCTCACTGTGAAACCCAGGGACTTAACGGCCAGAAAATACAAACTCTAACTGCAAGTAACAATATTATGACTGGGTTCCAGGAATTTGCTCTTGAACAAAGTAAGACATTTTGATTTTATTTTAGCATTCTGCTCAGCGTTTCATACTTAATCGTACTTAATTATATTGCAGTTTTGGGCCTTTTTTCACTCATACACTCAAATGGTTTCCACCAATTTGCTGCCAGTCAGAGCCAGTTTGGTGCCTTTTGAGAATTAGCAAAACTGATACTATGTAATGTTATTAGCAAAACGTGGTTTAATTTCTATAGGAAGAAAATTACATCTGCCAGTCATCTGTGAATTTCTTGCATTAGCCCTTTGGAAATTTTAGCCTGTGACAGATTTTTTTTGTGCACTGGCATCCGTCTTAGTTTGATGGAAACGTGTGGATTGGCTCAGCACTGTGTAAGTCCATCTTACCCAAATTGTCCCAGATGTGTGTGAGTGCGTGGAAGAGTCAGTGTACAGTTAGTGCATAGAATAAAGTGCTGTGTGAATGTGTGTTACAGTGGGTGGATGTGGTTGTAGTGTGTAGCACAGTGTGTGAGGGGAGGAATGACACAATATCCAAATTATTATTTTTGTAGGCAACACAAACCTTAACTGATAATTACACCCATTTGTTAAGATGGCGCTTGTAATTCTTCGACTATGTTAAGAGGAGCGAGTGCAGAAGAACACATTTCTTACTGTGAAGCTTTAAAGGCTGACTCTTCAACGGCCTTTTGAAAACATTTTTGTACGAAACCAGTGATCACTGCAAAGGTTCATTAACTTTATTTGACAAAATCAATGTAGGTCATGTGACATTTTAAGCTCATGAGCTCTGATTCTCATTTCATCAGTCTTCTCTTCAGGGTGAGATCGTATAGATCTGTATGGTGTTTGACGCTGTCTCCCTCTGCTGTCTTCTCGCTCCTCCCATTACTGACCCTGCAGCTCTGCTGGCAAGAGCCAAAGTTTCAAATTAAGGCAAACAATCATCATCATGCCATTTTTATAAATAATAATTTATCCATGGTCCAATGGTTCAGTGAACAATGGTCAAAATTAGTAGTGGATGCATAATGTCCAGACTATATTTTTTGCACTGTAGTTTTAAATGTAAAAATATTGAGATTACATACAGCCCTGTATGTACATCGGACTCTATGTAGTTGTGTGAAAAACTAAGTACACCCTTACTGCATCCATAGGATTTAAGAAGATAAGTAACAGCCAGGTGCTGCTAATCAAATGCACTTGAGATCAAATGATTGTCATCCAGTGTGACCACCTCTATAAAAGCAGTTTGCTCGAGCATTCAGGTGTGTGTTAACACAATGCCATAATCTTTCCAGGAGTAGCTGTCCCAGCAAATTTAACCCAAGGTTCTATTGCTCAGAAAAACTGCAAAAAAACCAAAACAAAACCCAGAGCTGGACCACACACAGCGTATCAGCACAAACACCTCATACCAACTGTTAAGCATGGTGGGGGAGAGGTGATGATTTGGGCTTGTTTTGCAGTCATGGGATGTGGGCACCTTGTAGTCGTTGAGTCTACCATGAACTCCTCGGCATACCAAAGTATTCTAGAGTCAAATGTGAAATCATGATGGCTGGGTCATGCAACAGGACAATGGTCCCCAGCAAATCTACAACAGAATTGCTGAAAAAGTCTAAGTGTTGCAATGGCCCAGTCAAAGTCCAGACCTCAACCCAACTGAAATGCTGTAGCGAGACCTTAAGAGAGCTGTGTGTAAAAAAAAAAATGCCTGCAAACCTCAGCGAACCGAAGCAAGGTCGTAAAGAAGAGCGGGCCAAAATTGCTCCAGAACTACGTGAGAGACTGAAAGTCATATAGAAAGCGATTGCTTCAAGTTGATGCTGCTAAAGGTGGTTCTATGAGCTACTGACTCATGGGGTGTGCTTAGTTTTCACAGGACTGGATGCTGCTTTCAAATCTTGGATTCAGATTAATCTACGATTCAACTAATGTTTATTAATAGGAAACAGAGTACTCATCAAGACTGTCAGTTTTACCATTTCCTCGAATGTTAGTGTTTTTAGTACTTCGAATTAAGTTGGAGGAGACGCTTGTGACAGTTACAAAATCTTGCTTTGTGTAATTTTCTTCAGTTAATCATAATTCAAGGTCACACAATGTTTTAAACAGTTACAGTTAACATGCGCAAACAAGTCACAGCATAAGGCTTGAAGTGTTTCATATAAGGAAATGTTTAAATTGACCTAATGTATGTTACACTGAAGATCTTCATAGTATATCTGATGAAGATATTTTATATGTTGTTTTTCACAAGGTCAAACGTCTTCCATCCAAAGCGGCCCATCTGTAAACTTGTGTGTGTGTGTGTGCGTGTGTGTGTGTGTGTGTGTACAGATCATGCCAAATTACCCACTGCCTAAAATATTCTTTATCAAGCTCCAGACATGTGTTTTCAATGTTCTTTAAATATACTGCCTACAAACACACACACGCACAGCACTTCCACTGCCAGATAGTTAAAACGAAACCCCTCCCATGTTGTCTCTGAAACAAAGTTCAATTTATCCACAAAAAAACATTTACACAAGTTAACTGCAGGAGAGTCACCTGTTAGGAGCACACTGGAGCAGCAGTCACGCCCTTTCAACCTAAAAGTCTGCATGTTCATGTGCTGCCAACTATAGTTACAATTCATTTTCTAAAAAAAAAAAGAAAAATCCCTCCAGTGTTAAGATCATTCCCCCCGGGATCTGACAAGTTCAAAAATAAAAGCGCTGTCTCATAGGAGTGTTTTATTTATTTATTTATGTCCTAAAGGGAAAACAGAGAGTGAATTTGCAGAAATGTTGCTGATGAGCTGCAAAAAGAAACTGGATTAACGGAATGTTTCAAATTTACATGAAACATGACCGGTGCTACCTGAAGTGCTTTGTGTGTGTGTGTGTGTGTGTGTGTGTGTGTGTGTGTTACCTACTCCTCACGGCACTATGGTCAATGAAACCACCCTCTCTTGCTGTGTTTCTGTGGCCTGGCTGCAACCCTGAATGGGTTTACCCACCCACACACACACACACACACACACACACACACACACACACACACACACACACACACACACACACACACACA
>JAVDPK010002676.1:45294-78939 GCA_034780415.1 Cichlasoma orientale | reverse complement strand
AAAATGAGAATCGATTCTGAATCGTTCAATGTTAGAAACGCGATTCGAGCTCGAATCGATTTTTTCCTGCACCCCTAATGTTGAGATATGCCAAGTTTTCAGCTAATAGCTCCTTGGGAATCACCTTGTTGGTACAAAAATACTATTTTATACTTGTCAAACTGTGTTATCTTTGGCATTTTTGTAAATTCAAATAAAGAAATGGGAACAAAAGTTGTGTTTTTGAGAGAAGCTGCTGGTAACAAAGTGTCTAAAGATACAATTTAAAATTGGTTCTTTGCTAAGTTGTCTTAGACACAACGCGGGTTCATCCCTTGAGTTAGATGCCTTTTTAATGCTTCAGTGATTCATAGGTCAGTGTTAAGTGGCTTAACTAACAAACAAACAAAACATTCCTCTGAAAATGGCCACATACAGGGACTGGAGTAAAAAAGCAGCCAATGTCCAATGAAAAACCTTCAGAGACCTTCAGAAAGCTTGAAGAACTTTTGTTCAAGACCCCTTTAAAATTTTACGAGAAGGTCTGACTTCTTGGAAGTGATATGTAAAGAAATGAGGGGTGATTTAAGACTTTTCCACAGCACTACACATTTTATATTCACATCATACACGTTTACAGAAGTTTTTAATAATTTGGGGGTTTGGGGTTTGGTTTTGTACTGTATATAAAGAATAGATGTAGCTTCTGGGTTTGAAAAGTAAAGCCAGTGCAGAAGTGACTTAAAGCTTTTATTTCTGATGGGGAGCAGGGGAAGATACCTCTGTCTATGGGAAAATCTCCTTCAGCTCCCTTAATCCATGCCCTCTGTAAATACAGTCCTCATTAATATAAGGTCTCAGTCGCTAGTTTCGAGTCATATTACTGAATACTGTATTCTGTCCTTTTTGTAAATTATGTTCCCCATTAGAATGCAGAAGAACAATAAATCAGGGTTTTGCTTCAAACATGGGAATTTACAAACCAACGCGTGATGTCATGATTTCATCTTTTCTGTACAGCCTATTGTAACATTCTGAAAAATCCTGTATCTGTCAGATTCTGTGGGAAAAAAATTTAAATAAAAAAATTTCAGGTTTAATTACAAATTCAGCAACATCAGAACCTTACTGTCTGTGCCTCTGCTTAGTGGTTTGTTTATTTAATGTTGATTTGTACAGAAACAAGTATGTAGCGTGAACAGATGCCACACCACATACTAAAAATTAGCTACCCTAAGCTAATTTTTAGTCCTAGTCCTGCCATATATTTGTGTCTAGATCTGTTTGAGGGTTGTGTAACCTGCAGAGACTTATTCATCTCCCTCAAACTGTAACTGCATGTCAAGGCTGGCAGACGCTAAGCAAATAATTATTGGTTGACAGATGGATGAGATGGAGTGTAATCTACCTGTCATTCATACCTGTCTCACTAAACCACATCTAATCTCCTCCATTGGTGGTTTCCACGTTCAGAATTTGGAGAATGTGTTCAGGTTGATCACATCTGAATTCAAAGCCTCATTAAGACTTAAATAATTATGTTTTCACGCTTTATTGCAGCCTTGCAGGTAAGCAGGTCCCCACACCCCCAGAGCGAGGCCTTCTCCATATCTGGCATTCAGCGGGCCACGACAAGCAGCTCTGCCCAGAGAGGGTGCTGCTGTCCAGGCCTGTGTTGCAGGTCTCCCTGGGGGAGCACCATGGCCTCCTGCTCGCACAGGGTGAGTGTGTTTGTAGCAAAGAAGGCAACATTTAAATTTTTGCTGCATCGATGCACTTCTTCTCAGACGACACTGTCTTCCAGGTGGTCAGGTGTATTCATTTGGAGAGCTTTTATGGAGGGATCTGAGCATCCCCGTGTCTGCTCCAGTGCCAGAGGTCTCTCTGCTGGGGAAGACGGTAGTCCGTGTGGCTGCCGGCGGCTTCTACTGCGGCGCACTGAGCGAGCAGGGTAGCGTCTACATGTGGGGGGAGAATACCGCAGGACAGTGTGGGCAGACGGAGAAGGGTGCAGTCACAAACCTCACCGGTTAGTTAGCACCTGCCTTCCGATGTTCTCACCTTCACCCCGTCTATTTTTTTCCTCTTTAGCCTCTCTCTTCCCCCCCCCCCCCCGACTCTGTCTGCTTTTTTCTTGTTTCTTTCTTCTTTTTCTTTTACTTCCATTCTTTGTCAGAGATTCAACGCTTTCTTTTTTCATTACTTGTATCCATTGTTGTGAAACTTACACTTTCAGTCAATGCTTCCTCCTTTTTTTTGCAGCGTGCTTTATTTTTTAATTCCCTTTCTTTATAAAGGCTGATCTGTTTACTTCTGTGTTAGGCTTAGTATTATTTTAATGAAGCAAAAAAATTGCCCTGTCACAGTTCCAGAGCCTTGTCCAGTCAGTGTGGTGGACAGTGAGGTCGTTCCTCCAGCGGTGGTTCGGGTTGTGGACCTTGCCTGTGGACGGGAGCACAGCCTGGCTCTGTCAGCCCAGAACGAGCTGTGGGCGTGGGGTAGTGGCTGCCAGCTCGGCCTGGTCACCAGCACTTTCCCTGTGGGGAAACCACGAAAGGTAATAGTTGTTATTGTGGATATGAATGAAAAGACTGAAAAACCTTATAGTTTAAATGTATGTTGTAAGTTGGTAGTGAATTAAACGGCATGAAATACCACTGTAACAATAGTTGGACAGGTCTCACAAATTCATTGTACAATTCTTACAAACATCACATCACAGGAAAATGGGAGCACAGGTGTAAAGGTTAAACAGTTCTCTGAGTACATTTGAACAATATTAGAAATAAAAAAATGTATTAGTTCATTTATAAAATGGTTCATTTAATCATGTGTTCTTTTCCATTTGTATCCACAGGTGGAGCATTTGGCAGGCAGACATGTGATTCAGGTAAAATCTCAGATGTTTTCATTGCCATGTTGAATCTACAAAGCAGTGATGATGTTTCCAGCTTTACTGGCATTTACTTCTTGCAGGTGGCCTGCGGTGCGTACCACAGCCTGGCCCTTGTTCGAAGTTTACCTTCTCAGGACTATAATACCCAGAATGCCCCTAAGAAGAAGGAGCGAGGCCAGTCACCCCACTGCTCTGTGACAGAGAGGGAGGAGCTGCCTGCAGTTGAGGATGCTCATTACTGCCCACTCGGGGTGGAGTTAACTGAAGTCATGAAAGGAGAGGTAAATTAAAAAAAACAACAAAAAACTGGTACAGTTAGCATAAAAATGATGTAATAACTGCCACTATTTACACCAGTAAACCAAACTGTTATGAATACTCTTGGATAATATGAGTTCAGCTGATTATTTTGTGGATGATCATTTTGAAGCTATGACCATTGAAATACACTTTTAAATGCGGGTTATGTTTTCCAGCATTTCTGAGCCCGTGTAACTTCTTAAGTACAGGAGATTTTCAGGACTGGAAAAAAAATACAATCTCTATTAAAAAATGCTACAAAATCAATTCTATACCTTCTACAATTGTCACAATCTAAAGCCAAAATCTCGTTTTGGTTTTTCTATAACTGACTTGGAGCATCACTATCATGGGACATATCATAGTTTCAGTGGAAAAGAATACTGCTCCAATTAAATGTCTGTAATGTAGAGTAGCTGTAATAAGCATTGGTAGCCTGGACGTTTGATTTCTGATCATTCACAGGAGAGGGAAAACAAAACTCAAAGTTAATTTTAGGTAAGCTTTAACGGGTCACATCATCATGTGGCAAAAGTGGCTGATCAAAATAAGTTCTAGTAAATGAAAAGTATTGTTTGTACCGACATTTTAATATGATGCTCATATCCTAGCTGTGATTCTTCGTGTGTCCAAATCAGCTGATTTTGACAGAGTCAAGTGGGAGGCATGGAGTAAAACTCTAAACACTGGCACATGTAAAAATCTGGAATACATTACATGAATAAACTTCATTCCACAAAATATAAACAAATGTATCTTTAAAATAAACAAACAAAAAAAAATCAAAGCTTTCAGGGGAGGTCAAGAAGGAAAACAGCCGATCATAAGAAGGCCACTTCCTTCCTTCGTGTCCACCATAGAACTGTCCAAACCTGATAAATGTACTCAAGCAAAAACTTGTAGAGCAGAATTACCTGAAAGGGTGTGTCTGCCTTAAAGAAGCTTTCACACTCATGGAGGCTGATTTGTGTGCTCAGCTGCTTAGTGTTACACATCGTGAGGATTAATGCTTTACAAGTGGTGGTGAATATTTGTGTGTATGACATTATTATTTGTTTGTGTGCATTTTGCACACAATTAGAGAAATATGGCACTATAGATGTGCTCATTATAGTTTGGTACCAGTATTACGCTTCCTTAGAGGGCTTGTAGAGTCCATGTCTGGGCAGGGTGGAGCACTATTGTTGACATGTAAATGACTAACAGCATATTAGGTGGGGTCATAATCAGGTTTTGTCACATCAGCATGTGTATATAAAGCCTCAACTTCCTATTGCTGAACAATATCAAGTTCCAGCATCTCACAGATCTATAAATGTTGAAAATTGACTTTAAACCAGTCATTTCCGTAATCTGGTATTACAGATATTAGCTGTTTCATTATTAGCTGTTTCATCAGTGTGTGATGCCCCGCTTTGGTTTGTGTTCGCAGACGTCTCCCCAAGTTCGAGGACCCAGGCAAAGGCTCCGTGCTGGGGGAATGTCATTGAGCAGCAGTCCTGGCTCTGAAGACGGCAAAGCTAACACTAAACAGTACATTATGACATAACTCGTGTTTCTCTTTTAACCCTCAATTTTAAGAGTAGTTCTCTGTTTTCATAAATGTCTCTCCTTGCCCTTTCCTCCATTGCATTGGAAAACTTTAGCACAAAGCTTGAATCTGAGGGTCACACTGACAATGTAACGCAGACTGACTGCAGCCCAAGGGTCCACCTGCCGTCAGGCTGGAGAACCAACAAGAATCTGTCTGACGAGCTGGAGCTGCAGAATCTCCTTGAGAAACTCTCCGATCAATCGTTAGATAAACGAGACACTGACTCACTGAGCAGCCACACTTCAGGTTGGTGATATTTGTCTCTTTAGTGTTTTGAAATTTGTCATTTAATGTAGCTTTTCTGTTTTGATTTGTTCTTCATTTATTCCTTTGTTTGATTCAATTACTGTTTTCTCCTTTTATCTGTAACGTCTTCCCCTCCCTCTTTTGTTGTATCCAGACGACAGCTGCGTTTCCTCAACTCCTTCCACTGACCCGCTGATTTCCAGTTACAAAGATGACTCAAATACAAAGAGACAAACTCACAAGTAAGATTAACTTTATCTGAGAGTCAAGTACTTTGTTGGGCTGAGAATCAGTGTTTCAAAACTGTGTTCCAGACCTGCTAAAAATGAATAATTATTGACTAATGCAGATGCACGCCCTACCAAATTGTTTCTCATCTTCAGTGTATTAGCAGCTTAACCTTTGACCTTCTGTTTCACAGTAACAGTGGAATGTCTGGGTCACACTCCTCTTCTCCAGTGTGTCTTGATGAAGTTCGACTTTGTCGGGAGGAGGAAAAATCAGCCCTGCAGGGGCTGAAGAGCTCCAGCCTCACAAATATACACCAGAAGGGGAACGCGGCAGCGAGCAGGAGACGCTCGCTTCCTGGAACACCCACCCATGGTAGGAAACTTAGGGTGTGAACGGCTTAACTGTACATTAGGGAAATACGTTTATTTACTTTCCTTCCAAGAGTGAGATGTGAAGATTGATACCTCGAACTCTAACTATGGAGCCAGGAGACTGTTTGCGTACCTTTTCATCAAGACTGTAAGAAGCTGTTCACCAAAAAACAAATAAAGCATTTAATTATTTGAAACCACAGCTGTTAGTTTTTGCATCTATATTTGTATTTAAAATGAATGATGACTTTTAACTTTTTACATTAGTATTCAACGAGATGCAGCCGTACGGACTGAGCACATTGACATCTGGTACCTGTGTTAGTTAAAAAGTATTATCTGTATCAGAAAACACAGTGCACTTTCTGCCTGTGTTTGCATTTCACTTCGATGCTTTAAACAGCAACGTATCCTCTAAAACTTGATCTTATGGTTTCACATCAGCTGATAAGTAAATCAAGGTTATTGTTGTTATCTGAATGTATTCAGATAATAATAACCTTGATACAAAGTAACCTGGAGTAATTATTAACCTGGAGAAAAAAATGGCACATCCACATTATCTGAAAAAAGTCTTTTGATCTTACTAATAATTTGAGAATTCTCTGTATGTCCGCCGGTCTGTTCTTTGCTTATCTCGACAACTGTTTATCTAGTCTACTTCAGACTCGGTGAATGCATTACTGGGAACATGCGTGAGTGCTTTGCCGAGGTTGAAGTTGTTTGGGTGAGCCACTCTCATATTTTGACTTAAAGTGTTTTACCTACAGTGACCCCTGCCTGCTCCACCCTGTGTGTAGGGGGAGGGTCACAGGACTATATGCAGTCATCTTAAAAATTAAGGACACTGCATGATTCAGTAGCTTGTAGAACCACCTTTCGACAATAACTTGAAGTAATAATTTTTGGTATGACTTTATCAGTCTGTCACATCATTGTGGAGGAATTTTAGCCCATTCTTCTTGACAGCATTGCTTCAGTTCATTGCAGGCATTTGTTTATACACAGCTCTCTTAAGCATTTCAATCGGGTTGAAGTCTGGACTTTGACTTGGTCATTGGTTTGTCAGGAATTCTGTTATAAATCTGGTGGCATGCTTTGGATCCTTGTCCTGTTGCATGATCCAATTTGAGCCAAACTTTAGCTGTCAGACAGATGGCCTCTCATTTGACTATATAATACTTTGGTATACAGAGGAGTTCATGGTTGACTCAATGACTGCAAGGTGCCCAGGTCCCAAGGTTGCAAAACAAGCCCAAATTATCACCGTGCTTGACATTTGATAGGAGGGGTTTTGGCTGATATGCTGTGTTTGGATTTTACCAAATGTGGATTGAGGTGGTGTGCGTTATGGGCAGACATCTCCACTTTTGGTCTTGTCTGTCCAAAGGACATTGTTCCAGAAGTGGTTTGTACAGATGCAGCTTTGTAAACATAAACCATTCTTTTTAGAGAGAACAGGCTTTTTTCTGGCAACCCTTCCAAACAAGCCATACTTGTTCAGTCTTTTTCTAATTGTACTGTCATAACATTTAACATTTAACATGCTAACTGAGGCCTGTAGAGTCTGAGGTGTAGCTTTTGGGTTTTTTGCAATTTCTCTGAACATTACATGGTCTGACCATGGGGTGAATTTACTGGAACATCCACTCCTGGGAAGATTGTGGCATTGTCTTAACACCCACCTGAATGCTCCAGACCAGCAAACTCCCAAAACGTCTGTTTTTATAGAGGTGGACACACTTGCTGATGATCAGTTTATCTAATGCATTTGATTAGCAGCACCCGCTTAATTTCTTTGGAAGTGGTAAGGATGTACTTAGTTTTTCACAGGTCTGTGAAAATGCTCTGTTTTGTTTGTATATACACAACCAGGTATGTTTGTTTATCTTTGTGAAGACATTCATTGACAATAATGTGTTACTAACCATCTTACGTTTAAGTTTAACCATCACTAGTAAGTGCCAAACTCTTACCCTAGACCTAACCTAATTCTAACTTCCCTAAAACCAAGTCTTAACCCTCAACACTTGGAAGAACACTGTGAGAATTTCACCATGATGAGAGATGAAATCTCGGGCGCCTGGGTGGCTCAGGGGTGGAGCAGGCGACCACGTTCATGTGCCGCTTTGCGGTGTGGGCGGCGCGAGTTCGACTCCCAGCTTGTCGCCAATTTGCCCCGTGTCTTCCCCCGTATCTTTCCCCCATTTCCTGTCCCTCTACACTGCAGATAAAAGTGGCCAAAAATGCAAAAAAAGGTTGCTGGACAAGCAAACACTGTATTTATCTAATTTATCTTTTGGTGTCCTGTAATAAATGACTGCAGTCACTCATTTTGTTTGGATCAGAGGATCTTGAGAAAGCTGCCTGTTCTGCATAGTGATCTTTTGAAGAGGCATTTAATCAAATTTTAGTTTTAATTAGAATTTTACCTTCCAGCCTTTATT
Source organism: Cichlasoma orientale (assembly GCA_034780415.1). NCBI lineage: Eukaryota > Metazoa > Chordata > Actinopteri > Cichliformes > Cichlidae > Cichlasoma > Cichlasoma orientale. The sequence continues at coordinate 70,875 of JAVDPK010002676.1, read as the reverse complement.
AAAACGACACAGTCAAGATAAAATGATCATCGTGCCGCAGACTTTTGCTTCTCCAATTTCACTACCTGGTGGAATGTAGCGGGTTTATTTTAGTTCTCTCTTTTTTTTTCTTCTTCTTCAGTGGAATTACACCTACAGTTCAAGGAAATCAACAAAATAAAAAAGACGTTTCTTAATTTTTCTGAAGTTTATAAATCTATAATTTTCCCAAAGTCTGTTAGTAATAATCTTAGTCATTATAAGAGTCATTGTGATTATGATTTTTCCCATATTGAGCAGCCCTAACACACATTCATCTTCTATGAGTCTATCCCAGTAACTGTCCTTTCAAAACTGACTTTACTCATTCCCTGCATCGGGCACTTTTAGGAGACATCTGTAAACTGTAACTAGAGCAAAATAATCTGGGTTGCATTCCCTCTGATTGGTACTAGTTAATGATTTAAAGTAACTTAACTTAATGAGGCTATAATGAAATACATTGAGAGTGCCATAGAAGGGCAGGCAGAGAGGCATACAGCAGGCTAACTTCCCATTTTCTGGGTTTCCAGGAGTTTCTGGAGCGTAAAAATGAAAGTGTCTCGTCAGCCAACACAGAAATGAAAGCCACGTTGACATTTCAGGTTTTTGGTCAAAAGTCATTTAAAAAAAAAAAAAAGAGTATTTGACTGATATATTGAAATGCCGAATTTTTTCACTGATGATGTGACTTTCTGCTCTGTGCCTGATTATCTCAGCTCAACAGCTTTGCTCAGCTCACTGTTAGCTTAAGTATTTTGTAGGTACAAGGTGGTGCATGTTAAACCCAGTGGAACTCTCTACGTTTTTAGGGTGTGTTCATACCAAACCTGTTGGGTGCGGTTTGTTTGTGTTTGGTCATGTAGTATGGTTAATGCAGACTGATGGTAGCACTGCGCTCTGATGCAGGTTGTTTAGTGTTTATGTCTTCTCTGTAAAGTACGGAAGCACACAGAAGAAAAAAGTGTCCTCTTTCTCTGAATTAATGACATACTTTAAAATCTCAGAAGAGCTGTGACAGTTTGATTTCATGAGCAATAATGACTCCTCCTTAGTTTTATATGGGTTATGTTTGAAACGTTGCATCTCTTTCTCTTGAGTCACCAGCCTGAATGCATTTTAGATGCATTGGCAGATTTCCTGAAGCCATATTGATTCAACTGATTCTGGGGAACATCAAAGACCACTTAAGACAATAGAGGCTCTTTTAGGATTTCAAGATATCTTGTTTATTTAAAAAAAAAATTTTACAGGCTTTTTTTGATTAAAGGCAATGCATTATGCTTCCGTACTAGTGTTGTGTTACTTTAATGACAAAGTCCATTTGCAGTCTTGACAAATGCTCAAATATGACTAATATGTGAGAATTCAGTTGTTTGAACACTGTCACCTAGTCTTTCTTTATTCAATGATGTTCTGTTTGCTGGTTTAGTAGTCTTAATGTAAGGGTCGCTGGTGCCACCCTTAATAACTGTGGTGTGAGAGTCCTTTCAAGGGCAGAAACCAACACTCTGGGCCCTAAGCATCCTTTAGATGTTAGATTCAGATGGTGATTGTTTTTTACTGTACCGTACTGTATTGATGTATGCGTGCATATATTATTATTGGACTACTGTCTGCAAAGCAAATCGCCCCACAGGGACATTAAAGTTTTACTCTACTCTGCTCGTGTGTTTTCTTTCAGGGTCTCCTCGGAAGCGTCACCCTTGTGCTTGCAGACCGTCCTCAGCTGGTGGGGCCCCAGCTGCGGCTCCGGAGGAGGCAGAAGACGGGCTGCCATCTCTGGAGACAGAGGTTTGGAGCTGGGGCCGTGGCTCTGAGGGGCAACTTGGTCATGGAGATCAGCTTGCCAGGTGGGCACCCAAAAAAAAGTGTAAAAAAATAAAATAAGTTTTTTACAATCATCACTAACTACTTGCTCATAAGAGATTATTGTAACTTAGGGGCTAGAAGTGTTGCAGTATACTGGTATTGAGGATAACTGTGATATTAAAAATAAAATGTGTATGTTGTGTGTTTGTGTGTCCAGACTGCAGCCTCTGTGCATCAAGTCTTTAACGGGCGAAGAAGTGATCAAAGTTGCTGCAGGCTCGCACCATTCGCTGGCTCTCACTGCTCAGTGCCAGGTAACAAAACCCACACACATTTAGCATAATTAGTTAAACTGGTACTATATGTGAAGACTCCCTTTTAAATATTCCCAAGCCCTTCCACCATCTTTAACATTAGGACTACAATACTTTATAGTTACATGCTGAGACAAATTTGACTTTTCTGTATCTTTTAATGAGAACCCCAGGAAGATTAGTTATGCTTTAACACAGGGCTAATAGACATTCTAATTAAACAATAAGTAATCCTAAATATAAGGTTAAATCAAATGTCATAGGATGCTTTAATCAAGTTATTTTTCAAGGTCAAAAGTCATATTGGTCTGTACAGACACTCACCCCTCATTTACACTCACTGTCTTTATGTGCTGTAGGTGTACTCATGGGGCAGCAACATGTTCGGACAGCTCGGTCACCTCAACAGCCCCGTCACTGTCCCTCAGCAGACAAAGGTACAGAAATGTGTCATCATTTTTGATTAAATTCACACATTTTACACTTTTAGCCAAGGAGTTAGTCATTTACATAAATGCTTATTTTTAGTCATAGAGGATTAAAAAGTTTAAATACTTGTCAACAACAGCCGTGTCCTAATATTACACTGTTTTGTTCTGCGTGGACCACCATAGCTGTCTGATGGTCTTCGTGTCTGGGACTTGTCAGCCGGCCAGAGCCACTCCCTGCTCCTGGCTGATGGAGATTGTGTGCAGCCGGTGCTGTTGTACTGCGGCCAACAGCAGACTGAGAGGCTACACCAGAGTCATAGCTCAAGACAGAGGTCACCCAAAAGGGTGGAGAGTTATACAGTCATACCCACCCTGCTTCCCTTCTGCATTGAGGTTTGTAGATGGAGCGTTTTTTTTTTGTTTTGTTTTTTTTCCCCCATTAAACCACTGGAGTGTATTTATGAGATGGAAGTTCTTAGTCACACCACCCTACCTCCAACTATCTGAAATTGTAACCCAAATGTTACCCTATTTTTTTCTGTGTCTTTATGTGTAGATGGGTTATGTTAGCAGTGTGTGCAGTGGAGGTCAGAGCTGTGCAGTGCTGGCAGACCACAATGTCATGGGTTTTATCTCAGCTATCCATGAGCTGGCCTCCAGAGAGAGACACTTTTACTGTTGGTGTAGCAGCGTCAGGAAGATCCTCCTCACCCCACTGCGTTACAGAGGTGAGGTCAGAGGGCATTTACTGCCTCCATCTGCCTTAATAAAACAACAACAATAATTCAAGAAATGATAAATGTGTGTTTTCTTCTCTACAGAGAGTGTGTGTCCAGCATTGGGTGAGCAGTGCACTCATCTCTTCTTCTCGCTCTGTGAGAGTTTTGTTCAGCTGAGCACCCTGATTGGTCGACATGCCACAGCACTCACCTACTTCCTACATAATGTGCAGGGCTGGGATGTCACAATCCTTCCCCTGCTGACGCACACAGAGCATTTCATGGGCATATACAAAAAGTAAGTTATTTTTTTTTCTCAGCACACAAAAGTCCCGCGTTCTGATTTCCTCAAAGAAAAAAACAATAACTACAATGCAGACATTCTCGTGTTTGTGTCACTGCTAACTGCAATGCCTTGTATCACCTTTTCTTCATTTTCATACTTTTATACTCACTGGCCACTTAATTAACTATATCTTATTAGTATCAGGTTGGATCCCTTTTTCCTTCAGAAATGCCTTAATTCTTCATGGTATATCTTCAACAAGGTGCTGAAAGATTTGGGTCCATGCTGACATGATAGCATCTCACAGTTGGTGCAGATTAGTCAGTTGCACATCCATGATATAAATCTCCCATTCCACAACATGCCAAAGGTGCTCTATTGGATTGAGATGCAGTAATTGTGGAGGCCATCTGAGAACAGCAAACTCATTGCCATGTTCAAGAAACCAGTTTGAGATGATTTGAACTTTGCAACATTGCGATTTATCCAAATCTAACTAAAGGTCTCAACATTTCCGATAGTGAAAGGAATAAAAGGCTGATATAAAAACTAATTTTAAATTATCATTATTAGTAAGAACACCTCTAATTTGAGAGAGGGTAAAACTTTTCTAACAAGTTCATTTGACATTTGTAAAGTTGTATTTTGTATGTGACTGATGAGTAAAATCTAAATTAAAATCTCTCTGTCTAATTCCAGGTATTGTTATTCGGTTGGTGATTTCCAAGTGATGGGCGGGTTCCAGCCACTTCATAAACTCTCACTGTAAGCACTTTTTTTTTTACTTAAGTGCTCACTGTGGGAGTGCTGCTTTTGCCACTTGGCATAAAAAAAACAAAACAGACTTCTTATTTGCATTAATTGGATCTCAGCATGCACCACTGCAGAGCAGACTATAGTCTTTTTGTGGCCTCAAGTTATTTGTAGCACAATTGACCGTCAAAGATTTATTTTAACGATTATGGTAGTGATAAATATTACTGTTCTTTTATATCTTTTCTTTTTGTGAAGTAAACTAAAAGCATGAAGCTCATCCCAGTCACTTAGACACATTATTCTAAGAGTGCGTCCGTCTCTGTCTGTGTTCCTGTCCAGTGAGAGTTTAGGCTTTCAGCAGGCTTTGCTTACTCAGCTGTCCGTATCAGACCAGTCAGTCGGTGGTGATGTTGATCTGGTTTCAATGTTGTACTGGCCTCTGCAGCAGCTCCACCAGTACAGCCGAGCCCTGCTCAAACTGGCAGCCTGCTATGATGTGGTGAGGACATAAAACTCCACGCTCTTTATACCTCTTCTTTCTTTTTCTCTCAAGCACTGTTTTGACCTTCCTTATTCTTTTCTCTTTCACTTGCTCCTTTTCTCCCCACTTTCTGTTTCTGTTCCCATGATAATAACAATGGTTATTACTGTGGCTCTAAGGTACTACTCCAGCTCTTTTATATGTTCAGTTATACAAAATAATCTGTCATCCTGTCTTTCCTTTTCTCCCCAGTTAACTGTGGAGTATCAGTCCCTCGATCAGGGTCATAAAAATTATGAGGCCTTGTCTTTATCACTGTTAAGAAGGAAGAACGAAGCTGAAACCACCTTCCTGTTCTGGAAGACCCACTCTGGCAAAACTACTGTGAGCACAACTCTGTTTTATGTGCCTGTATCCTGTAATCTTTCTTCTGGTCTATATGCATTAGTCATTATGCTCTCCTTTGAGGCTTTAACCCATGACAACAACTGTGCTTCTAAATTTTATTTCACTCCCTAGAGCCAGTAGCATTCCTGGCAGGGCTCTCTGTGTGCTCCTTTTCAAACTGAGCTGATTCTCAGAGAGTTACTTTGCCCTGAACAGCCCTGCCCTGTAATCACAACTGTATGAATGAAATAAAATATGTGAGAGGGCTAGTTTTCTCACTGATGGGTGCAGCATACTGTCCGAGAACAGGGCAACATACACAGTTCTCAGAACTTTCAGTGGGATGCCCATCTCTTTACCGTACCTCATTTCCTTAGGAGGATCTGTGGTGTGTCAAAACATGCACCTGATGTGTCTGCTTGGATATAAACCCGTTTCCAAGGGTTTCTTCCTATAAACTCAAACTTTTACTGTACAAGTCATTAAATTCTTACACGAATGTATATCAGCTTTTCTGTAAATTTGTTGCACTTTGATCAAGGTGTCCGCAAGAGCACCTGAGCTGCACGCTGCTCGGCAAAGCAACAAGCCATCATTGTGTAGCGCAGTCCATTGAAAATAATGGGTTTCAGAGCGCAGCCTCTGCCACATCCTGTGTGAAAACACATTAAGTTATGAGACATGTGTTCCAGCTTATGAGCTACCAAAGTACCCCAGGTTTTATTAAGGAAATTTATGTGTGTGATTTTGTTCTTCAGGAGTGTCTGCGTCTTCCCAGGCGTCGTGTGGTCTGCGAAAGCAGCAACAGATCTCTGACTCTGCAGAACGCCGGGCGGTTCTCAAATCACTGGTTCATACTTTTCAATGACGCTCTGGTGCACACACAGGTACACAGACACATGAAGACAATAAGTCTGTAGAAAACACCTCATTAAAGTACTTTAATGTAGCCGATATAAAGTATAAATTCATGTTGGACACGGAGCACATTTTGCCTGCTGAAGGGGGAAGCAGAGCACAAAGGAACATTTTTTTTTAAAGCTTTTAAAATTTACTTTGTTTTAATCTTTTGGTTAACAGCAACACTCAGTATTTCTACATCAGAGAAAACTCACAGGATCTCTGACCTGACAGTGTTTGTGGTCATCTAGCATGAAGCTGAAGCTTACATATGTACATTGTGTCTTTTATTCAGGGTACAATTCCCTCTCAGAGCTTCGTAAGTATCCCTTGCATCAGTTTGCCCAGTTTCACTTCCAACCACTGACTTAACTAAGCTTGAGCTGCACCAGCATACTGTAGGTGGGCTGTTCAGTGCTTCCACTCTGGCAGGATCAACTAGGATTTGAAGGCAACTATATAAATGTTAATACAGGACTTCGTGTATGTTACCGGTGCCTAAAGGTCTGGAGCTTTATAAATGTTCAGAGGCCAATTCTTCAGTCATTAAGTTCAAAGAGCTAAGACAGTTTTTCCCCACAGAAATAAAAGCTCTGCAAATATCATACAGACAGCATAATCATCTGCTTCACCAGTGAATCTCTCGTCCCCTTAGACAGACCTCCAGGTCTGTCTTCTTAGATAGCAGTTGGAAACACTAGTCCATCACCAGCCTCAGTGAGCTCGGCATGGCAGCACACAAACCTGTTCTCCTGTGGGTGGAGTAGCCCTCCAGCTGGCACCAAATCTCCACAGCAGAACAAGATGTTGGAGTTGGTCTACCTGACGGACTCTCTGGTTGCATCACCCCTACGGCAACTGGTCAGCCCTTTGCTAGGGAACAAATAGAAAGAACTAGCGACTGAACTATGAAAGTAAGAACAAGTTGATTGTCCGCTTGTAAAATGATGGCTTGCATTGTTCTCTTGGACATATGAGGAAAAAAACGAAGGTCCTTTGTTGGCCATTATATTCCCTAATACTCTGTGTTTCTAATATATTGTCCACTCAGTTAACATGAACGAGACTAAAACAAACAATAAACAATGGCCTTTGTAATATTGCGGCATTACAGATGTCCTGTGTTAACATTTAGTCAGTGCATGTGGTCCTGATGGCTGATTCTGTCCAGCTGCTGCTCAACAGGCTGCTGTGTGGATTTAGGTTTAGAAGAGTTTCCAACATTAGTTAGTGGTGAAAGTAGATGAGGTCATAGCTGCAGTAGTTCAGAGCCTGTGAGGGTGATTGGGAAAGGATGCATCTCTCACTGCTGTGTTCTAGCTTTAAACAAGGAGGCTGTCACTGATTTCTTCCAGATGACGGCTTCTTTATTCTTACATTTACTGTCGGCTTGCTCTTTCCCTCTCTACTTTTTTTGGTGTTAGAGCAGTTTCTTCCTGAGACTCTGTTTGGTTTTTGTTTTCCTTCCTGTTTGATATGGTGTGGTGTGCTACTAGAGTTTTGGGTTCATGTGTTGTGAGATAGAATTTTGAGATAGTGTTGACATACTAAAAATCATTTTGTAGCATGCAAGGTGCGATGACAAATGTAACTCTGACCATGAAAATCAAAAATTATGTCAGGTCAATTCCCCTTTAAGGTCATCTGCCTATCTTATTTATCCATCCTTCCTTCCATTTCCACTTCCATGACATCGGGCTAAGCAGAATATTCTAGACACGCTTTTCCCCAGCAGTTCCCCCGGGGGGATCATGAGGTATTCCCAGGCCAATAATGCCCACATTATGCTGACATCGCACCAATCCTCTGGTCCACCTCCATCTTCACATCTCTGGCAAATAAGAGGCTGAGCTAAGGGGAGCACACCACTATTTTCTGGTACTCAGACTTTGAGGTGCTGACTCTTATCCCGGCTGTTTCACACTTGGCTGCAAACCACTCCAGTGCATGCTGAAGGTCACCCTCCAATAAAGTCAACAAAACCACATCTGCAAAATAGCCATTCTGAGGTTACCAAAATGGGTACCCGCCTATGCCTTGAGAAACCCTGACAGGTCCAACACCCACTTCTCCTTCTGCACCTCCAGCATGGTTGCCACTTCTGTGCTTCTGTTTTTAGCTCACACTAGGGGTGCCCATCACAAACACACACAGGATTTCCACAGAGCGAGCTAAAAATAGCTTGAGTGCTGGAAGCAGTGAAGAGGTGCACAGGGAGATGACCTTGAAGGGGAACTCATCCAAATTGAAATCAGGTTTTTGGACTTTTAAATGTTTTATATTGAAAACTACTAAAATATCATGAAAGGTCAAAAGTTTGGAGGAAATTGACAAATTTTCCACGGTGATATCTCAGGCTTTTATGATCATATGCGCATGTAGTGTAACTGAAATCAAAAGATGTTGAACTTCCCCAATTTACCAGCACACAGTGAGAAAACCACTGACATTAATGGATGCAGACCTTTAGGTCATCTGTCCTTTTCACACACACATCGGAGGATTTGGTGATTTCTGAGGTTTTGTAATTTCAGACAGCGTGTTGTTACCCAATGTGTGAGAATTACGGAAAAATGCTGGTCTCCCTCTTTGTCTGCAGTTCTCCACACATCACATCTACCCTCTGACCTGTTTGTGGGTGAAACCGGTCACTGAAGACGGCAGCGGGCTGTGAGTTTGTTGTTGTAGAAATCAAACTACATGCTGACTATTGCAAAGTAAAGGAATGTTACTCGCACAGATAAAAACATTTATGTAACACTATAACCTCAACAACAACATAGACACAGTGTGATTCATGCGGGGATCTTTTTTTAAATCCTTTAATTTACTTTTTATTTATTGGACGGGCAGCAAGCAGCGAATAATTAAGCTGTCAGTAATCGTAAATCTCTCATGAAACATGCTGATTATGAATTATGCAATGAAAAGTGCATTTTCCTCAGCAGTACTGTTTCAGAATACAAGAGGAATCAAAATTACTTAGAAGCCAAACTTCTTCCACTGATTAATACTTTGAGTTTTTATTCATTTTTGAGTCAGCGTGCAGTGGCGATGCTAATTATTGAGCCTTGTTCTCGTGATAAAAGACAGTGCAGAAGTTGCCAATCTATTCTCAGTAGGCAACTCTTCCATACCTTTTGTCATCTTAGTTTGCTATCCGAGACCTCAGAATAACCAATAGAGTCCCTTTCACCAATTTAAGTAAACACCCAGACACATAAGAAGGTAATAAGCCCTTCATGTACTTAGGATAATGGTCATTTATGCTTTAAATGTGATGAGTCAGATTTTAAAATCGTAGCTGCTGGAGTCGCTGGAGTGAACTCTGATTGATGTCGGCTTACAGAGCATTGCATGATCTTATGAAAATCAGCAGGAGACGAGAATGATCTAATTCTGGAAATATTTTTAAGTTGAACCTCCAGTCTGCAAAACGTTGAGGGAGTGGAGGTTGATGTCATTGTAACACAATAGTTAAAAGATCCACCTGTTTGCTTTCTTTGTGTCTTATCAAAGCTTTCAAAATGTTTTTGTTAAAACAACTATATACAGATTAAGTTCATTCTTCAACACATTGCTATTATATTTTCAGCCATGCCCTCAAAATAACTTGTCCAGAGGAGAGTTTCACCCTGGTGGCCTCAACACCAGAGGAAAAGGTACATTTCTGGTTTAAACCTTTACTTTTTAAAAAAGATTGCTCAATGAATGTGAATCTGTCCTCTCCCTCCACAACCCTTCTTTCTCTAAGAGCCTGCTTCAGTTTTGCGCTTCTCTCTCTGCAGAACAAATGGTTACGGTCTCTTAACCAGGCAGTGGATCAGGTAATGGGCGGTGGCGGTCAGGGGTCATCACCAGCAATGACTCGCACAGCCTCCTACATGTTCACGGCAGACGAACGGTTCAAAGACGCTCAGTACGCCGGGAGCTGGTTGGCAGGACGGGTTCATGGCAGGTTAGAAAGCATGTTTGTATGTTTTTCGATGTGTGTGCTACAGCTTGAGTGTTTCCTCAGAAATGTCTGTGTCATTAGAAGCATTAACAAGTGTTGACATTACATTTTGGCATTCTCTGTAAACTTTGGGATATTGCAGTGTCCCTGAATGCAACATTTAGGAGAACATTGAAAATGTTCCTCATATAATGACTTAAGGCCTGTGCATTGCAGAAGCATATAAGCAGAACCGCTTCTGCAATGCACGGGTCTTAAGTCATTATACGTTTGTAGGTCAAAGAGGAACAGTGTACATGAATGAGGAATCAAAGCACAGGAAGCCAATAAGTGAAGTCAGCATGAGTGAAGAAAAGACCATTTCCAGCCTTCTTGTATGAATTCCTTGTTTGTGTGAGGAATTTAATTGATGATGTTTAAACAGAAGCTGCGTTTTCCTTCACAGAGGTACCATGAAGTGGCCCGACGGGCGGCTGTACAAGGGGAACTTTAAGAATGGACTGGAGGATGGGTCAGTACAGTAACCTGGTGTTATAAATAGGTGGTTACAGGAAATGTTGTTCATTTCCAGTAAGAAATGTCTTCATTTCCTGCCTTTGATCATGTGATAACTTGAAGGAACAGACATAGTGGTGTAATTGCCCTACATTTCACTCCTGTCGTGTTTTATATATCCACTTCACAGATGCAGATTTTTGCTAACTGTTGCTTTTCTTTCTAGCTATGGAGAGGGTGTAATTCCTAACAAACTGCTGAGTAAAGCAGACACCTACCAAGGACAATGGAGAGAGGGCAAGATCCATGGGTTTGGCAAGTACAAGTCAGTACACACGACCAACTTTCTAGTGTGAAATGACAGATTGCACGTATTCTGAATGTACCCACACAGAGATCACTTCTGTGTGAAGCAGCAGTACAGGATGCCCATATACAAATATAAAAGCAGTACTTGGTCTTTATAAGTTTTAAAGATATCGGCTCTTATTAAGAAATGTTTTGGGTCAGCAAAGTTGAAACTGAAATAAAACTTTATGTCCACAGCATTTTTGTTTAAGTGGCCACAGCTGTGGGCTCTGCACATTAACACAGAGGGCCACTATGTATGTGTCGTTCTCAGGTATGCCAGCGGCGAGGTGTACGAGGGCTGTTTCTGTGACGGGCAGCGGCACGGTTACGGCATGCTGAGCTCCGGGAAACTGGCCAAGACTTCCTCCAGCGTTTTCATCGGGCAGTGGGTCCACGATAGGAAGACGGGATACGGCGTCTACGATGACATCACAAGGTCTGAATCATTATGGCTCTGCCCCAGCCTAAAGAAACTGCTAATGTAAACAGAATTAGAAATATGGAAACCCACAAGTGGAAGATGTGGAACACTCCCTTTAGGTAGGACGCAGTTTCCTCTAATGCTCAGTTCAGACTAAATGATATCGGCTCTTGTTTTGTGGAGTATCAGTAAATAAAGACATGTTGCTGCCATCAGTCCCTGAGCTTATTTTTCCCCCCCAGAGGTGAGAAGTATATGGGCATGTGGCTGGATGACCAGCGGCATGGCAACGCGGTGGTCATCACGCAGCACGGGGTGTACTTCGAAGGAACTTTCAGAGAGAACAAAATGAGTGTAAGTACACTCTGAAATATGGACCTGCTTACAGGTATGCTTACAGGTTTATATGTTGATGAGTGAGTTTGAGTTCATTTTAAACTGAGAGAGAAAAACCACTGTGTGTACTCATAACTAAAAGCAGTGGCTGCAGGTTTATGCAGCCACACCACAGATTCTTCTGAATTAAATTAAGTTCCTTTGAAACAGGAAAAGTAGTTTGAACTTTTAAAAATGCATTTTTGTTTTTATTCATGGTATGTGTTTAGTTATAAACACTTTAGAAAAAAAGGTTTTAAGTTTATAACAACTATATACAAAACCCTACACCTCAAATAAGTGATTACTAAGGAGACATGCGGTATAATAAGACTGGCTGTTTTTAGGCCTCTGGTATGTTGATAAAGTACCAGATGCATTTTTCACAATGCAGCCGCCACGTAGCAGGTAATAATTAAATAACTTATCCTGCTTATCATCAAAAAGGATTCTCTTTGATGTCACTGAAATACACAGCAGAGAGGTCCTGGGCTAGTTGAGAGGGGTGCAGAGAGCTCAGAGCTCACAGAGCTCGTGCTTTTCCTTCTTCAAAAAGCAGAATTTAAAATATGCTAGCCCCACTACTGCTCCCATTAGTAGACTCCCAGCATTCCAGCAAACACAGCTGGACATCAGCCTTATCTCCTGAATCATAACTGGGTGTGGTATGATGGGAAAGATGCACCGTTAACAGACTGATGTTCTTTCCGTGTAAAATACAGTTTCAGGCTGGCTGCTACTTAGAATGTAGCATATTAGCAAAAAGCTTTCTGTTGAAAAATAACAACACAAACAACTTTTTATATGTTTATACATGTAAATTTGTCTCTGCTGTGGTGATTCAGACTCGTTAAGTTCACCCAGCAACAACTATCACTTTTCTGCCCCCCCCCCCCCCCCGGTGTCAGCATTATAAACCTGTGACATGTTAACACATGATAACAGCGGTTAGCACTGTTGCCTCACAGCAAGAGAGTCTTGGGTTTGACTCAGCCAGCTGGCTGGAGCCTTTTAGTGTGCATGTTCTCCCTCTGTGGGTTTCCTCCAGGCACACCAGCTTCCTCCCTCCACAGACATGCGTGTTAGGTTAATTGGTGATTCTAAATTACCTGTAGGTGTGAATGGTTTTCCATCTCTGTGTGTTAGCCCTGCGACAGACTGCTATCCTGCTGAGCGTGTACCCCGCCTCTAAGCCTATGACAGACAACCCTGAATTGAATAAACTATTAAGAAAATCTGTTTATATTTTTATTGCACTGTAAAAGGCACAAGGATTTCCCTCAAGATCAATAAAGTTCTTATCCATGTTTTAGAACTGGGGCACCTGTGTAGTTTGGAAAACCTCATGATCATTTTTTTCCTACTTGACTGCATGTTGATCTGAAACCTTCAGCTAGTCTGCCTTTGATGGAGATTCCTGACCTAGTAAAACATGCTGTCTGCCTTTAAATCTGATGTGATGATGAAGTGTAAACAAACATAATCTGGAGATAAAGTCGTAATCGTATTGGTGACATGTTTGATGCGTTGTGTGTTTTCTAACAGGGTCCAGGTTTGTTGGTGTCAGACGATGACACAGTTTTTCATGGAGAGTTTTCTGATGAGTGGACCATCAGCGGGAAGGTAGAAGGCTTTTCTGTTCTTTAACAGTCCGTGTCCACATTGTCTCTAATGATACTTCCAGAAAAAAAAGTTGCGTTCAGCACTCCTCTTCCCTTCTCCATCAGGGTGTTTTATCCATGCCTAACGGTGACAGTCTGGATGGCCAGTTCAGTGGTGAGTGGAGCTCAGGGCTGAAGGTGGTTGGAACATACACAAAGCCAGACACTGACAAACCCATGAACAAGGAGAGCAACGGCCTGAAGTGAGTTTTTTTTTCTACACTTTTCTAAAAGCTGATTTTGTAATAATGCATCTAAATGTACTCCTGAAGGCTTTTGTTTGTGTAAATCTTTGTCTTGTCTTGTCATGTGCAGCAGACTGGATAAGTACGCGGTGCCTGCAGATCAGAGGTGGATTTGTGTGTTTGATGAATGTTGGAGTCGGCTGGGCTGTGACGCTGCTGGGAGAGGAGAGAGGACGACAGCCTGGGAGAACATCGCTGTTACAATAACAACTGCTCGACGGCAGAGGTAGGCACAAAACCAACGCAACATTAAAGCCTCAGATTTAATTTGTGTTAAGTTAGGCGATAGATTTCATATAAAAGATTGATTTGCTGTCGCCACCTTGAGGCCACCTGTTGATTTATGAAATCCTGTTTTAAAGCCTCACTTTCAGCCTTTTGATGATCACTAACATGGTTTATTGAACTGGATTTCAAGGTAACCATGCCCTTAAGAATACCCTGGTCACCATAATTTGGAAAATGATGATCATAAAGCTTTAAACTGGACTTTGAGACGATAAACTCATCAGGAAGGCGTTTACTGCAGAAGAAGTCTAGTCATTTTGCTGTAGACTTCTATAAAACAAGCAGCCGGTGACTCAGAGCACCACCTCATCCATCAAACATGGCCGTGGTTCTGTTGTGCTTTGGCATGAGTGACTGACAGTGTAACTGCCACAGGGGCATTAATAAGCATGGATGTGTTAAAGTGTAAGCTCTGCCACAGGGTTTTTATAATAATAATGATGAGACATTAATGTAGTATTTATCATTTTATTTTAAACTACATGTGCTGAGGCTCCTGTACTTTCCAAATACTCGAGGGGCTGGACTGTGTGTGAATAATTAATCGTGCCTTATGAATACACTTAAGTAAGTGGATGTGTCTGTTTGTGCTGTGTTTGTAGCCCAAACCTCAGCAGGTCTCAGACCAAAGTCCTGGAGTGTTTGGAGTTTATTCCTCAGTATGGAGATCCTGCCACTACAGCAAGCTACGACAGCATACGGAGATATCTCACCAAGGTACGAGTGTGCCCTCTATGTCTGTCCTCTGTCTTTATCATATAGTTGGATTGTATTAGTGAGGGCAGACTAAATAAGAGAAAGCCCTCTCTGTATAGTGCAGTACAGTTTAACAGTCACACAAGCTGCATCCTCCATAGTGATCATACATTTAAATGAACTAATGTGAAATCATTTCAACATTTATTCTTCATTAAGGCAATATTTACTGCATCCAGCACTAGTTTTGGTGCGACTGCGTGTATGGGGTGTGATCAAAAACCTGAATGTCCACCAAATAATTGCAATTTTTAGATCAATTAGTGGAACTCCCATTCTGTTCCTTTAAGAAGAAGAGACAAACACACTGAGGAGATCCATCGTGCATGGCAGAGGCACAGGTGCAAAGTGAATGAATTCACAGGAAGACAGGTTGCATGCTAGGCAGAACAGGCTGTTCCCACTAAATGTTCTTCAGCCACCTTAATATGCTCCAGTAAAACTCTTCACTGAAAATCTCCCTTTTAGGGAAGAATTCGTGGTGCACATACAGAAGATTTTTATTTAGATTGGCAAACTGCAAATCAGCTGCCTTCACAAAGCGTTGTGGTTGTATTGTAATACCCATCCTGACCTTTTTCAATCTCACCTCTGATCAGTGCCATATTATTAAATTAAACAGAAATGAGTAAATCCACTCTGGAAACAGAAACTGAACTGAAAACAAAGTGAAACAGACGTCGCACTAGTCAGAAAATACAAAACTAAAACCAGCCGGAGACCCAGCTCTCATCACCTGCGGTGATCTCCCACATGAAACTTGGATCAGTTTGAAACAAAGGTTAATGTTTGAGTGCAGGTGGTCAGAGTGGGACTCTCTGGGGGTGCAATCTAAAATTGAATGCAGTTCACTGGAACCATCCAGACATGCCCAAGAAGAGGGGGATATTACCAAATTTAAGTTAGGTATGATTTGATTATTATGGGCTGCTTTCATCTTGATCACCCATCATACATGTGGTGAATCTATCAGGCGTCACTTGCTCAGAGCAGTGTAGGCTGTGGCTTTGCCTCTGACTGAATCCTGAAAATCTTCTGGTTCTGGTTATTTGTGGTTTTCTTAGTGTTAATACATGTTTGTATGTGTGTGATCGTGCTTGTGTGTCAGGCGTGTGAGACCCCCCACCACCCTCTAGGCTGGCTGGTGGAGACGCTGGTGACAGCCTACAGGATGACATACGTCGGTGTGGGGTCAAACCGCAGGCTGCTCAGGCAGGCTGTCCAAGAGGTCCAAGCTTACATCACCCACTTCTACGGCATCGTCAGGTAGATTCATCTCCTGAAGTCCCTCTTAATCCGTTTTTTTGGGTTTCGATATATAAGACTGGAGAAACTGACTCATGATCAAAGGGGGTTCCAGGACTCTCCTTTCGTGGTTAAGGTCATCTCTGGGCACAGCTCTGTGTGCTTTTGCTACCTTTGGATCACCACCTTGAAATCCCATCAGACTTATGCAAATAATTTCCACTTCAAATTTAACCAACGTTGCATTAATGACCTGAAAATTTCATGTAAATTTCTCCTGCACTGAGAGCTCATAAATGCTGGAAAAAATGTTCACCCACCCGATCCTTCACGGGCTCGTAACTCGGAAAAGTGTTCACAGTATGAAAGTAAAATTTGGGATGGCTTCATATTAAAGTTATTATATAAAGAAATTCCTGTATTATTCCCTCAGAATTTGATTCTGCAGCATTTTGTCACAGACTGGCTTCTAGGCTTGTGTGAATGTGACTGAGGCCTTATTCATTTGATCCTACATTCTCACCATGTTTGTCACATGTCCAAAATGGTGGGCAAGTGTGTCTGCAAAACCTCAGTATCTAATATAATATGTGTGGCCTAATTGTCACTTGACTAAATATGACTGTAATATTCTGCCTGCAGGTTTTTATTTCCAGGATTACCAGAGGATGGCAGCATCCTCCAAGAAGCTCCCACCTCTCCATCTAAAAGCAGACACAGCTCTTACAAAGCAGGGCAGGGGTGAGTGTGATACACGCGCACACAAACACACACGCACACAAACTTATAATATGAAAATAGACCTAAAGGGAGTGGGGGTTATTTGAGCAAATAAAGTTCAAGCTTATAATCAGAACTGAATGGGAGATGGTCACTGTTGGCACTGTTCCTAACCCTTCAACTATTTTCTCCTCCTCTTCCTCTGCCACATTGTCCTCCAGCAGTGCTGTGGTGGTGAGCGCCTCCTCTCTGCTTCTCCCTCTGCTCCTCCCTCGACTCTATCCTCCTCTCTTTACTCTGTACTCCCTGCAGGAGGAGCAGGAGGAGGCTCAGTACTGGGAGCGCATCCTCCGACTAAACAAACAGCCTGACCAATCGCTGCTCAGCTTCCTGGGAGTGCAGGAGTGAGTTAAAAAAAACACAAAAATACAAAGTTTCCTTCTTTTAAAAAAATACATTTGTTTTGTGTAATTACAATTTTTCCTCTTGTAGGAAGTTCTGGCCTCTGTGGATGTCAATTCTAGGGGAGAAAAAGCAGGTGAGACGTCGTCTTTCTCCCTCCCATCTCTTAATATGTGCAGCTTTTATTTATAGCTGCAGCTCTTGTTTCATCCCCTGTAACTGGATCTGTTTGCATGCATTACAGATTGTGTCGAGCAGTAAAGATGCCTGTTTTGTTTCTGCTGTAGAAACTCTCCAACAAATCAGGTAGCTGCCCTGTGATCTTGCACAATGTAATTAGTGATGTCACTAAATCGTACAATCCCTGTCTGTGTGGATGCAGTCTGATCATTCACAGTGTAGAGTTTTGTGTATCTGTAAGAGTAATTCATTTGTAAGTAAATTTTCTTTACCTTTTTTAATGCAAAGGAACAAAAACTGTTATGTAGTATTATTTAGGCTGAAAATACAGCAACTTTTACTGTGGCAGACTGAATTATGGGTATTACTCATAACCTTTTCAATTTTTTTTTTTTTTTTACACACCTCACAAAACTAATTAGATGTAGATTTTATAAGATTAGCATAGTTCAGAGTTCACCAGTGGGCTCTGGAAAGGGTCATGAAGAAGTGTGTCACTGCACTGAAGGATAAACTGTGCTCAGTCCAGAGTGAGGGACGATGGCGATGTTGCACACCCAGCTGTCGATCCAGACGCACACCTTCAGATCCTGAACCCGAGCACACAGATGCTCAGCTCTGATCTCTTTGGTGGCTGCAACGTCCTGACTGTGACGGAGAGCCAGAGCCTTGCTGGGCAGTTACGGGGTTGGTGCAGTTGTTAGCACTGGCTGCTCACAGTAACTCGCCCCTGGCTGGGTTTTTTGACACAGAGTTTGTCAGTGGGTGGCCCTGTGATGGATTGGCAACCTGTCCAGGTGTACTCCACCTCTCACCCAGTGACAGCTGGGATAGGCTCCAGCCCCCTGCAACCGTGAACTGGATAAACAGTTAACAAAATTGATAGTTTGATGGATGTTTGAAGTCACTTGTCAGTCATGTTGATCTTTTTCGTTAACACTTGGATGGGATGTCTCTATGAATTGTTGTTCCTTCTCCTTCATCAAGGATGCTCAACTGTATCCTATGCTAAAGGAAGCATTAAAGCACCTTTCCTAAGGATTTACAGAATTTGACCAGCTCTTACTAAGGCTGCCTATTCAACCACACCCTGAAGGTCCTTCCCTCAGCAACTGTTTTTGCAACGTGATCACAGCATCCAAACTATTAATACTTGGTAGAAGGCCACACATGATGCATTAATAAAACAACATTAAAGAAATATCATGTAATCAAAGTTTATAATGTAAATTCATGATTTCAATATTAAAATTCATCCTGTTAATCATGCAGCACCAGATTCACTCCATCAGACAAGCTCATGGTGATCCAGAAGACGTTTGAGGAGCTGACCCTGGAGGTGAAACCTCTGCTGGATTGTGATTTCCTTTGGTGCATGGATGATCTGTTCCCGCTCTTCCTTTACGTGGTGCTCAGAGCCAGGTATCTTATTACATTCACACATACAGTATTTCCAAGTTGTAAGAGGTGTCTGTATTTGCATTATACACCATTGTGCTGCCCCGCTGCTGTTCAGGATCAGGAACCTGGGAGCTGAAGTCAGCCTTATAGAAGATTTGATGGATCCCAACATTCAGCACGGAGAGTTGGGACTCATGTTCACAACACTAAAGGTGGGGATGTATTTTCATCGTGTTTGAACATAGTGCAGCTCTGAATCCAATCAGATATTCTTCATTCATTCATCTCTGCCACAGGCCTGTTACATCCAGATCCAGCATGAGACAAATACGTAGGAGGAGACAGGAGGAGGTCACGCAGTGACAGGAAGTGCCATATCCAAACGAGTCAGACCGCCAGTTTTCTGCTGGTGGTCGGCAGGAAGCCGCATCGAGGCTGCAGATGCGCACGGCAAAAGGACAGAATGAAACCTCCCAGCAGCAGGAGGTCTGACACCTAACTCAGCTTTTTGTATTTTATAACCACAGCAGGTCATTGTTCAGTGGGGACACATCGCCCTCTTCTGGACACGTTGGAAAATTTCACCTTCATTTTCAAATGCACTTTGTCATCATTCAGTTGAACTTCCATATCAGTTTAAGAACTATTTAATGAAAACAAGATAGTTTATTTGCAAAGGTGTAATAACAGAGCGATATGATTTCTGTTGTGTTCTGTTTTACAGGGTTTTCCCTGACGGGTGATTCATTAGAATATACAGTGTATATTTTACCAATTTCATCTGCTTTCTATGAAAACTGCTGGCAAAGAGAGCTAACTACATCATAGATGATAAACACAACTACATTTTAAAGGGAGAAGCAGGTGCTAATATCGGCAATAATGATGTAAATATTTTTTCTAAGCATGAAACACTTTAAGGTTGTTAAAGCCACAATTGTTTCAGTTTCAACCAACCAGGGAAAGAGAACACAAGTGCGTTCTCAGTAGCAGATTTTGGATGAATACACTGAAGTCTAATGCAGGCTACAATGCAGGTACTTAGTGAACCTGCACACAAAGGTTAGCAGCATGTGGAAGCTACAGTTAAAGGCTGCTTCTAAATTCAGCAGCGTGTGCTGTCGCCTTGTGAGACTGAAAGATTTCCCTGCATTTTAGCTTAATGTTAGCACTGCCTATGAGTGACGTGCTCTCTTTTCACTGATCCCAGAGCAGCTGCGTGAGACACGGCTCGATCAAACTGAGCTTATGAACAAAAGTCAAATGTGATGATGGTGCACTTGAACAAACTTTGAGTGCACTTCACAACTAAGCAGGTCGATGAGTTTCACATTTGACATGAAAACAATTTTCAAGGGATGATTCTGGTGCCTCTTTGTGTTTTTAAAGCTGTAAGCAAGAAAAATGGGAAATTCTGCAGCAGTTATGTGAAAAAAAAAAAAAAAGTTACTTTATTTGGAAATCAGAAAATCCCTCATATGTCCTGCACACAGTATTTAGGATGCACACTAAAACAGACTCTCCTTGAAGACCCAATCCAACCTCGCTCCTGCACAGAACCATGAAACTGATCCTCTAAAGCTCTGATATTCTCAACCAGAGTACAGGAAAACTGACCAGCGGGGCACTGACGTGTCATCACAAAGGAGACGAGTTTATGCTTCTCTGAACAGAATAAACGAGCTGATCTGCTCAGCGTAAAAAAGGAAACATTTACTCCTTAAACAGGATTTTTTTTTGTCTGTTGTTGTGTGTTCATGTTCAAATCCAGCAGGGAACGCTTCGAGTGAGCTTCAGCTCAGCTGGGAGTGTGTGTGGAAAACACCGCCTCTGCTTCATGAAAGGAATTTTTCTTTTGTTTTCAGGTTTCTGTTTTTTATTAAAGAAAGGAGAGAAAACCTCCGATTTCAATGACATTTGACAGAAAGGTTCATAAACTTCTCAGTTCAGTGAAAACCGTGTGTGCGTGAATGTCGTGATTGTCACTGTTTGTGTTTTAATGCAGATCCAGATTCTCCCCAACTACTTAATGAACTCATGAACAAACGAAGTCCTGTGAAACTTTTAGCTGTTTTGAATTCTTGAAGCTGTCTAAATGTTAATAATGTTCAGATCTGTTAGAAGCCTAAAATATTTTTAATGTTGAGCTCGTGTGTTTGAATCGAAAATCATTTCCTTTTTTAGAAAGAATTTATTTATGATTTAGATTGTAATTTAAATTATTAATGAGATATATTGAATAGTGATTATAAATCATCAAAATTTACCACAAACCTGCTGAGGACCACGACGTGTTACGCTGCAGACGCAGTGTCGTGATGTTATATTCAGTTTATAGCTGCCATCATCAGGACTGATGAGTTTCAGTGTTACTGAACGTGTACTGTATTCACTGCTACCTTCACAGCATTTTTATTTTTTTGGGAAAGTCACTTAAATGTGTTTCCTGATATTTTTTTTACTACTAAAACCGCTGCAGTGTGTAGTGGTGCAGAGTTACTGAGACTTAAAGCTTTCAACTTATCAACACTGCCGTTTTTAGAGCCGAGTCGTTAGTTCGAGATGAAAAATAAACCTCTGCAGGCTTCATTTGTTTTCAAAGATGAAGAGAAGCCAGTGGCTGCCTGAAAGAAAGAAAGAAAGAAAGAAAGAGAATGGCATGAAGAAAACGGAACATGGTGATATACAGTTATTAAAAGTGATGAGCTAATATATGTAAAACATGGTAATCGTTTGTAAAACATACATTTCTGAGGTTTCAGATCATGAGGCTGCTTTAAGGTCATTATGTTTTTCTAACCAGGTGTATATTTTTGTAACTTTAGAGAAAGAGTTGATTTTAGGAAAATGATTTCTGAATGTTGAGTAACGATTGACTGAGATGTTTATTTAAAAAAAAGGGGGGATGGGACAATAAATTGATTTTAATTCTGGAAATGTGTCCTAATGCAGTTTTTTTTTAACTCACTGAGATTGTGACTGTTTCAAAAGTGATGCAAGGAATGTGTGAATGAAGACCGTATCTTCCTACACTTTCCTGATGCCTTCATCCCAGTAAATAACATGGAAGCAGGTCAAGGGTATCCTTGTAAATAAAATATATCAGTGGTACAGAGTAGAAAGCAGACATTCAGCCTGAGTACACAACATATAATCATAAGTTTTAATGTTTGCAATAAATCTCAATGTCCCATCATGGACTGAATATCCGTTGCACAGAAGCATTGCAAAGATGGATTTCATCAGGATAAGGAGGCCCACAGCTGCTGCTGCTTTTTTTTAACCCCCAAAGCAGAGATTCAAAAGATGGATGCAGCTTCCAGGTCTGAAAAGTGAAGTGTTGCTTGTAGTGGCCACCAGGGGGCGCCCTTATCATTACAAAGAGATTTCAGGTTGTAATTGAGATCTTTGGGAAAAAACATCCCTCAGCTCCATTTTTCAGTGACTTCAGGAGACACTTTCCTGATGACTTTATGGGCTCAAGGACCAGTTAACATGAAGCTAACTGTGTGAATTATAGTCAGATCCACCCCTCGCTCTTCACCAAGGCAGAGATGCCCAAAACACTAAACTCGAGGCTTCATAAGGGGGCTTCACCGACCAGTGATAACATCAGGGTGGCTTCATCCATCTTTTTTGCCATCTGTGGCATGAACACAAGCTTTAATACTTACGCGTTGTGACTTTTTCAAATTCGGCCCCTTGAGCGGTCTTGAAGGATCGGATGTTAACTCTTTGCCATTTGATGCAACCTGATGTCACACCTACCTGTGGGGTGTGATCTTGAGTTAACACCCGTGTGTTGGAACAGGATCAGGTATCTGTTTCATTAATGATAGATGATTCTCTCTTCATGATATCACCTGGATGTCTAACAAAAATGTGTTTGGGCCTTGTTCTTGTCTAATCATACCCCCCGCCCTGAGCGTACGGTTAGATGTATATCAGTTTACTGTCTGAAGGCAGTCCAGTCGGTACCTTTAAGTTTTCATCTGGTTTTTTTTGGAGCTTTGTCAGTTTGATTTCTTTAACAAAAAATAGTTCGACTCTGACTCTGTAAAATCTAATTGTTGTTTGCCAAGAAAAACTAATTATATTCAGGCAGCTGACTCTGAGTCACTCTGAGCTGCTCGCTTGTAAAATAGGTGCTTATGATTAAAAACGTGTGATATTTCTTTGATACAGTCAGCTGTCTTATTAACTGTAACCTACCCTCCTTTAACAATTTCTTTTGATGCATTTTTAGTGTTTGATTGTCCAGCTGGTTATTTCTGCACGTGTCCAGTGATATGCACACAGTGCAAGAATAAAAACAGTCAGATAATGAATGTGACATAACAAATATTTCCTCATTCCAGTCTTGGTGACCTGTAACCAGGTGCCAGAGGTACATCAAAACAGGAACTGCAGAGTGTTTTTAAAATATCCGACCTGCTGGCTTTTGTTTTGGAAAGAGCTAAATGGACCTTGAAAAGGAGCTCTTAAAGGGCAGGTATTTTAATCATTTCAACAGCTAGCAATATTTTTAGCAAGCCATCTTTATTATAAACTATTTGAATTACACTGTTTGAAAAACGTAAATGAACACAGAGACTTCAGGGGTTTCAATCTGTCCAGTTAGGAAGCAGAAATTCTCGTGCATCAGTTTACCTGCTTTGGTGCAGATGCAACAAGAAGACAACCCCCCCTAAAAGGGTTTTGCAAGTGGTGGCCTCAGACCATTGCTCTCTCCTTATCCCCCTCTGACTGATTTCCCTCTAGTTTTGCTTTTATTAGTGTTCTTGTCACTCCTGGTAGCATGAGACATGCCCTGCAGCTCATTCAGGATTGGTTCCTTTGTGTGAGGAGCAGCAGGAGGAGCACTGCCCGAGCCCTACAAAGTGACCTCCAGCAGGTTATTCATGTGCATGTTTTCGACCAAACTGTCAGCTGACAGTTCTGCTCTCTTCAGAACATTTCACAATAAGCATGTGACACACGTATAAGAGAATATTACAGCGCCTGCAACATCAACCAGCATGACTGACTGCCAGAACATCCGGAACATTGTGTATCAGTGCATCCGATGCTGTCGAACAGCACTGCAGACCATCCAGTCACTGATCCAGGTCTGGGAGGAGATCCCCCAGGACACCATTCACTGTCTCATCCAAAGCATGCCTACTTATATCCTTGCTTGGAAATCAATGTGATAGTGGCCCCAGTTCTGTTCTTATGGCCTTTAATTTTTATTTTTAACCATTATAAGTGAAAACTAAAGAAATGATAAATGTGAAAAAATAAAAAATCCAGGGTGGTGTTTTCCAAACGGGCTGCTGTGTTTGCATATGGACGGTGCTGTGCAAAAGTGTTGTCTGGAGCTGCTTTGCTGCTTCAGGACCTGAACGACGTGCCGTAAGTGAACCATGAATTCTGAAAACCAGAAAATCCTCATCCATTAACACTTAATTTACTTACATCATTATGAGTCTGTGTTTGTTACCAGTTTCAAAGATGCATCTTGTTTTGTACATAATTTATTTAAAATAAATAAGAATTTATCCTGAAGGAGAATATCCCCCATCAGTTCACGCCCTGAAGCTCAAGAGCACTTGGGTTATGCAACAGGACAACGATCCAAAACACATCAGCCAATCCATCTCTGAATGGCTCCAAATAAATAAATAAATGTCTCGGAGTGGCCAAATCAAAGTCTGGATTCAAATCAGACTGAGATGCTTTGGCATGACCTTGAACAATCCTGCAAAGAAGAGTGGGACAATATTCCTCCACAGTTATCGCAAATGCTTGGTTGCAGTTCTGGATGCCAAGGCTGGCACAACCAGTTATTAAATTTAGGGGGCAATTACTTTTTCACATAGGGCCATCATTCAAAGCATCATTTTGTATTTACTTGGCTTATCTTTGACTAATATTAAAATTAGTTTGATCTGAGTTACTGCTTTCTCTTTACTCTTCACTATCACACTATCCAATAAGGCAAGAAAAAAAAAAGCCTCCTGGTTCAGGCCCCAGATTAGCTCATGGTGTTTGCAGGTGATCATTTGCCACAGGAGTCAGGGGCCACGGCCTTTTGCTGCATGTCTTCCCCTGCTCTCTCTTCACAAAGTTCTATCTGAAACATGTAAGTGTGATAAATATGCAGGAAATCAGGACGGGGCAAACACTTCTTCACAGCACTTGATATATGTAAATATAGCAGCCCATCTGGAAAACATACATTGCGGGGGAAAAAATTGTTCTTTTGACTTATTAGTTAAAAAAAAAAAAAAAGTCAGGAAGGGTGCAAATACTTTCACAGTACTGCATTAACTTAAACTGTAGTGTGAATTGATTTGGCTCGCAGAATTTAGACAGGTGACGATGCTGGGACCGGTGTCAGCAGAGTTCCTGGAATGAATTCAGTGCTTGCACTGGAAGCAGCACACAAACACTGAATGCCATCATAAATAAAGGCCGGCGGGTGTGTCACCATCAGAGCCAGGAAGGAAACAAAGTGCATGCGTAACGTGCACAAATACCTGCAGTTTGTAATTAAGAGGATGGAGCATAAACAGTGTCCTGCAGCTCTTACATGAAGTTAGAATCAGCTTAGGAATGTGTTTTAATTAATAGGTAAGCAGTAATTGTGCATTTGAAATCTGGCATGTGTCTGCGTGGGACACAGGGAGAGAAAAACCTTTATTCTTCTTATCTGGACACAAACAATGCTAAACAAGAAATCCCTTCTTTTTGCTAAAGTGACTCCTTTTTTATTAGACCAGCTGATTCAGATCAGTTATGGTCTCATTCATAACTGTTCCTTCTGCAAGTGCGGATGTGCAGCCCATCTGCAGGGCGAGCCGTGAGCCGAGGCCTCTGCAAAGCTGCAGGTCAGACGGTTCAGGTTGGCAGAGCTTCTAACACATACACGCACGCACACACACACACACACACACACACACACACACACACACACACACACACACACACACACACACAC
>JAVDPK010002676.1:31909-45194 GCA_034780415.1 Cichlasoma orientale | reverse complement strand
CACACACACACACACACACACACACACACACACACACACACACACACACACACACACACACACACACACTTTGGTTGTGTGCCCACATCTCAGCTGTGTTTGTCTCTGCAGCGGATGAGAGAAAGTGAGAGACAGACGCAAAGCAAGCAGAGAGGCAGGAAAGAGTCTCGTCAGGTTAACCCTCTCACATGCTGCAGGCACCAAGAGGGAAGCATTACGTGTGTGACCCCTGACTCAAGACCTCGTTTTTACTGTTATGTAGCTAAAAAAAAAAAAGTTAAATGACAAACGTGACGCAAATGCCTAAGATTCACTGATGCGACCTCCTTTTAAAGTTGAAAAACAAAAGTTGCACAAATATTGTTGAAGGAAAAACAAACTTGCCTTCGCAGCTCCGTCAGTTTGAGTCTTTCTGTAGTTGCGCTCCTCTTTTCAGTTCAGTGAGTTCTCTGAAGGCTCCGTTTCCCCACTTGTGACTCCTCTGTGTGAGGATTCAAACATCAAAATGGTGCAACTTAAGCACATAAACAACCTTCTGACGGATACATTTTTTGCTATCCTGGCTGTTAAACAAACTGCAAAGTCTGACATACACATTCGCACATTTGCTCCTCCTGCTGCAAAATGTTTCACCTGAACAGAAACTGTGCTGGTCAACCTTCCAAAAAACAAAAGAATAGAAAGACTCGGGCCGGTATAGAAAGGCTCAAAGCCATCTGATACATGAGAAAGGATCATCTGTGAAGGAGAGCATTGAAGGAGGACACAGGGTGATTATGGGCTCCTGATCCAGTTACCTGCCGTGACTAAATACTGGCATAGCCGGCACATTGGCCTGAACCGGCCTTCAGTGCATAACTGTCATCAGCATTCATTCACTGACCCATAAACACGCATTTGAACAAGTGGAGCTTTTCCCTTCAGTTAAACGTGCATGTGAGAAAACATACCGAGGTAAATCTGTGTTTTTGAAGCATAAATCCAGAATATATTTTGGAGTGAAGCTGAAGGTTGGTTCTGTCCATATGCAGTATGTGCAAGTGGGAAAATCTTTACTTCCTTGAAGCAGCCCCATTTAAACCATGGGGGCCTGACTGCCAGTGAATTAAAGTTCATCATTTTGGATTAAAATGAGTTACTCCATCCTTTGCACAAAGTTATAAAGTAAAAACAAAGCACTGCAGGAGTAAAATAAAGTAAGCTGCAGCATCCTGTCCATTTAAGAAGTCTAGCTTCTAATCATACTGAGTGCATTTAGCAGACAGTGAGCAATGATTGGATTATAGCCTGCAAAGAAGAAAGCATTGGCATTGGTGTTACGTGGCTCTAATGGCTGATATGCATGTAGAAGTATGAAAAACAAAATCCAGGAAGTCTTGTTAGATACTATGTGGTGAATATTTTACCACAGACTCTCTTGCTCATCAAAGTGATACTTTAGGTTGTTTTTCTTTCTTCCTTCAAGTATATTAACATATGATGGCGGAGGCTCAATCCATGATTGTGGAATATAAACACTTGATCTCAGACGATCAATGAGGCCACCAAGTCAGACTGGGAATGTAAAGTCAGACCCCCATAATTTGTTCATTCACACCGTGTGAGGCATTTAAATGTTTTTATTTTATTTAGCATACAAACAAATTCAGGTATGAAAATATTCATAAATCACTTATTTGCATGTGAAACCTTGATTTTCTACTGTGACGACTCTTCTTGCAATTTTCTCCATCTGGATGGAAACACTTTGTTTGCTTTGCTTCCAGGCACAGTTTAAACAGCAAACACAGCCCTAAAGCAAAAACTCAAAAATTCACAGCGCTGCTTCTCACAAAACTGCTTCAGCTCTGATATTGCTGAGCGCCCTCAAATGAACCGCTCGAGGTCCTTCCACCGTCAGATTTTAAAACCAATTCTTTGGCAGAGTGCCCGGTGTGCAAGGTGTGAAAGGCAATATAAAAACTAGACTTTAGAAAAAACAAACAGCTAAAATTAACTAAAGATTCTGCAGGAAACATCTTCAGTTTTAATCTTTAAATATCATCAAATTTGTCTGCAAAACCAGTCTCAGCAGGTTTTGTTGCATATACACTGTTCATTAAAACACATCAGATCTCAAAGAGACAAAAATGCTGCATATCTATACTGATATGGACGGGGTAACGTGTTATGAATGAAAGGACGCTACATCGTTTGATGGAAATTAAAATTACCAGCCTACAGAGGGGTGAATTTAAAGACGCCCTGGTAGCAATTAAAAATGGTACTCATTAGTTTGTATGGCCCCCGCCTCCATCACCTCCATGCCTATGAAACTGTGCAATGGCGCATACTGATTTGCCATCCTGGAGGAGCTGGACTACAGTCAGAAAAGATGAGGAAGGAAAAATCTCAGTGACCTCCATCTGTAAAACTATTCATGTTTATAGTATGTGGGGGGGTCTCATTGTTGCCCCTCTGGTGCACCAGTTGGTAATTTCATTAACACCAGAGCAGCTGAGACTGATTAACAACCCCCTCTGCTACTTAACTGATCAGATCAATAAGTGTTTACTTTCATTTTTTTAAGCAGCGTATTTTAAAACTGGGATGTCTGTGGTTTGTGTTTGTGCTGTATCGTTTCACTGCTCTGAACCCATTAAATCTCAGCGATATGGCATCAAATTGCTGTACGAAATCCAGATCCAGGCATTCAAGGTGGGATTTACAGGGGCGCTCCTGTTACTTCTTACTGGAGCGAAACTGAAAAACTAATGAAAAATAGAAAATTATGACTTTAACTCGTGTGTTTGGTCCTTTTCTGTCTGCAAGACCCACTTTCTGTTGAACTCGACTGATCCACGGTTCCATCGTTGATCGTGAGCCGTTTCTCGTAGAGCCCACCATGTCTCAGTTAGGTTGAAGCTCTTACGCTGAAGTCCCCTGCTTCTCTTACTTGAGCCAAAAGGTTCAATTTTGATTTCACGTTTAAAATGTTTCTATTGCAGTACTCTTGTTACACACTGGCAGCTTAACAGCAGGAGCCACACTGAGAAGGACTTTTGTCTGCTGGTCGGTGTGTGTTAATTAGGTGTTCCCATGCCATGTATTCATTGCTGCTACACTCAGTGATCACTCAGGGTGTTGTGTTTCACTCCCAAAGGACTCATGTACACAGCATTGGATGAGAGCGGTGTCATCTGCACGACAGGCTGCAGCAACAATAGCTGTCTGTCTGCCCGAGCGAAACCAAAGCATCTCAACATCACACAGAAGAGGTTCTGCAGCTATCGGCATACAAGTCTCACATTTTTTCAGCCGGTTACTTGATGAGCATTCTGAAAAGGGAACAAATGTTATTTAAAATATTTTTACTCTTCATGTAGCCAGTTTCATTTTCAGAGTTTAGTGTTTTGCATTTTAGTTTTTGTTATGACATTGTCAGATTTAGGAAGCACAATAATGACATATAACCTGATGCACTATCTTCTGTGCACTTTACATGCTTTTCATCCATTATACAGACACTTACACATAGATGGCTACATCAGGGGCAATTTAGTAACTTGCTCAAGGACACCTTGGCGTGCAGACTGGAGGCGCTGACAACCTTCCCACAGGTGAAAGCGCCTTCACTCAGAGAACAAAACAAACAAACAGAAGTACAGCGTGGAAAGGCTGGTGGCAGATTGGAGTATCGTGAATTTTACACCTGCCTTTCCAGGTGCCATCACCTGCTCATCCTCATGCATCCATTTTTGAGAACATGTTCCCGTGACAGACATCCATCCAGCTGCTTGTTGTGGGCGATGTCTCTTAATCTGACTGCCTGAACTGATATGGGAGTGACTGAAATGGTTGATGTGTCTCTGCAGAACAGAGTGACTTAGGAATTTTAAAATAACACTTGATGCCATCACAATGAGTGATGACATGACTCCTTGAAATGAAATAAACTGTTCAAAGCTCTTTGAACTTTGATGAAGGAAGCGATAGTTCAGTATCTTGCAGCTGATTTATTGTACCAACATAACTTGTTGATACAGTAAACCGTGTCTGTATGCATATTTGTGCAACTTCTGACTTTCCTGTTCCATCTGAATGCATCATTGGACATCAGGCACTGCTCAGTTCATCTGCTGCACATATCTGCATACAATGTCCTTGTAATTTAAGTGACACCCCAGTGGTCACAAAAGACACAAGTTTCTCTTCTTGCTGTTTAGCCTGTGGAGAAGAAAAAAAACAAAAAAACAACAAAACAAAACACACACACACACACACACACACACACACGTGAGAGGGAGAGAGGGGGGGAGAATTTAAAAAAGTGGATAAAAATTAATTTGAAATCCAATTTTCACTGTAAAATAAAAACAATTGTAATAAAGTGTAATTACATTTCTACGCATTATTGACAAGTCATCTGGTAACGCTTCCCTATCGGCCAGAGCCCGTCTCAACTCTTTGCTTAACTCTGTGCAACATTCTTCCTCTTCAACTTCCACGGTTTAATCCTTGGTTCTGCCTTCACTCGTTTTCTCTTTTTGACGTCCACAGTCGTACAGACCTTACAGCCACTTATCTCGTTCACGTTGCACTTTCTGCGTAAGATGTGTGCATCTTCCTCTTCCCATCTCCACCACTGGAGAACATTGTGGATCCACCTCCAATGCTCTTGGCCTTGCTTCCCTTCCACCTGGACACAGTGTGTCCAAATGTCTGACTGGTACTGTATCTACCTTCCTTCTCTCCATCATATCAACCAGATCTTTCCCTTTACCTATCAGTCTCTAGACTTTAGATCCCTACTGTCACCTCCACGCTCCTGCTTTTCTCTCTCGCTGCCTCCTATAACACATCTTCCCCCTTCCTTCATCTTCAGCCAACAGTAGCACAGTTTCCATTGGCACCCTGTTGGCCAGCAGCACCAGAGATGGTCGTGAACCCGGTCCCCGACTGAGCTGGTATGGAAATCTCCAGAACCAACTCTGGTGCCTAAACCTAGCTTGAAAAAAAAAATTGCAACTCTGCAATAACCAACAAGATAATGTTGCATTAACTGACGTTTATTGAAGTCTGTTTCCCCATTTATTTATGATGGTTCTTAAAGCATTTGTATTAGTGTTAGCGCTAACTGCAAAAACAAAAATCATAGGCTGAAAGTTTGGGGAAGTAAAGTTTCAAATGCAAAAAGATCATAGGCTGAAAAGCAAGATCGAATCTACTGGGCAGACACTTGTTTGGTCTGTGTTTTTGCAATGAGTGCAGAGATGTCTGCCAGAGTGTTCTCACTGAGAGCTACCTGCCTGATGAGTCAGCCTCTTCTAAGAAATGGATGCTCCCGTCCCCGAGTTTCTCAGAAATAATTAAATGTAGTGTCTTCCAAATGTACAGCCCAGTTTCCAGAAGAGCTGGTATGTTGTGTAAAAGAGGTTGACGCAGTTACATTTAAACCTAAAATGTAACTGCATCTAGTGCAAATAAAACAATACGAGGAATCTGGGACATTTGATTGCTTTGGGAAAATTATATGATGACTCTGAACACATTTCAATGAAGTCAAGTCGGCAGCAAGTTTATTACTGTATCACAATCCAGATATACTACTGTAGTTTCAGAGAAAAATAAAAGCTCTTCTTCTTGCTCAACATAGTTTTTCCAGTTACTCAACATTTTGAGGCCTCATTAAGAATATTTTAGTGCCGTTTTATGACGCTATAACTGTCTTCACTGAGCGAAAGGTCGCTTTGGCACAAAGACTCAACTTTGTATTCCAGGAATACGTGCAGAACAAAACTCTTCACTGACCGAAGCTTTCAGAAGATTTCCTGAATCCATGCAGTTCTTTTTACTAGAGGAATGTGTTCTTAATGTAGGGTCCAAAGATCACAACTATTCACTTATCTTTGTTTACTGAGAGTTCTCCAGATTGTGATGTTTCACTGGGACTGAATGCTGTCATGAACCAGCTCAAAACTGCGACAAAAAGGAGGGGGAACCAGAAAGATGATGAGTTTAAATAAACTAAGCACAAAAGACATGCATGCACCCAGTCGCAGTAATGCGAATGGGTGGATGCAGGTAGGTGGTAGCGCTATAAAAGCAAAACTTAAACCTGCTGGAGATAAGACAGAGAAAATGCTGACGCGGAGTTCATTTCTGTGAAAACTGACAGCCGAGTATTTCCAGAGAAGCGTAACATATACGGAGAGCGCTCATAAATTAATTACACGAGTCTCTGTGTCAAGTTGAGGCCTGATAAGAAGCTCGAAATCAGGTAAGAGCCAACGGGAGAAGTTTACATGCCTGCGCAGTCACCACCTCAGCCAACACACACACACGCACACGCACAAGCACACTGTTGCATCACTGGTGGAGGTCTTTCACATCCTGATGAGGAATGCTTCAGTTATCCATTGTGGACACACACACACACACACACACACACACACACACACACACACACACACAGCAAAGCCAAATATTATGTCAGAGGTGCTGCTGTTGCGAATGAGCCTGACGTAAAGGAGTGCCGCCCGGGCAGATTTCTCATTACATCATCACTCGAGGATTGATCATCAAACCTTTCCGGTTAGAAAAGTTTTTATTGCATGAAGGCTTCTGCATCTGATTATACTGGTACATACTGCATGGATATATTGTTGAGTATTATAAGTACAGTTTTAGGCAATTAAAGTGAAACTGCTTTCAAATGAAATCACAAATATATCAGTTAAATTAAAGTGAGGCATTTTTCATGCTGAATTTGAGAGTTTTTACAGAAATGAAGTCACGCGGTGGAAATATCTCCTTCATGTGATCCCACACCGACTCACTGGCCTCATCTCATTTCTTTGTTTTGTGCCTCTTTGTCCTCCATCCATCCTCCTACCGACCAACTGTAAATCGATCTCAGTATGCCGTGTCGAGGGTCTCAATTCCTAAAATGTATCTAGAAGGAAGAGGTTTGAGGAGAGGTGAGCAGCTATAATGAGGACGCACAGATGTGCTTTACGGATGAGACATGAACTGGGATATAAATCATGTCAGGAGGCGCACACTACAAAATAAATGTTTCTTTGTATTCATGAGCTGTTTTAGTCATTTAAAATGATCAGCCTTTATGCCCTTCCCTTCTGTTTGCGACTGATTTTTATTTATTTATTTTAATAAAAAGGTGTGATATTATGTCACATTTGGCCATGTTGTGAATTTAACCTTCAATTGTCAATGAAACAATTTGTTTTGTAATAAGTAAAAGACAAAGATTGTCTAAATAAATGTAACTTTGTATGATTTGTCTTTTTTTAAAACTTATTTTTCCATAAAAAATGATTGAAAACTATATTTAATTACATTAGAACCTTTTAGAATATTCTTCATAAAGTACTCTTGAAGAACCTAATTAAAGGTTATGGTTTTCTGCAATTTGTTGCTTAATTAAAGCATTTTTAAGAAGCAAGAAGTCTCCTCTCACCGCGTGACTTGTAGATTTTATTTACTCGAAACACAGAAATGCAGAAAAGTTTGGGTCTGATCAGATAGCAGGAGGAGAGATTGTCATTTCTATCAAGTGTCGTGCCAGCTGGCATCCAATTCTGGGTCAGGTTGACCTGCTGCTACTCTGAGAGATTTTCTCTCCATCTCCCCTCTCTCTCTCTCCTCATCTGCAGGAGTGGAGACAGGTGTGTTAGTCACTAGCTGCAACCAGTTCCATAATCAAGACCTCCATCTATACAAGCAGCCCTGGCGATTCCACCCTGCTGCATTGTAGTCTCTGCAGTGTTGGTGTTATTTTGGTCAGACCTCTTGTGGTTTCTGATAAACATTCTTAGATAATTGCCCATTTCCCCCCGGCCCATCCTGTTTATTCAGTCCTGTCTGCTCTGACTCCAGCATCTAGCTGCTCAACCCTTCTCTGCCCCAAGTCAACATGCTGCTCCCAGGCATTAATCCAACTTGTTCTCACTTGTCTAGCAGGAATTCCCAGAGCCCCCCCCCCTCCCGGAACACATAAGCTGTCTATAAAAAGGTGGCAGCCACAACATCCCCTAGACTGCCTTTTTGAAGCCTGACTATTATTCTGATTGCCACCATGTTTTGGGGTTTTAGAGCCAGAGGGTGCAATTTAGACTGAAGTAATTTATCATCTAATGCTAACATGCTTGGTTGGTGTGCCACATTCATATGGATGCAACACACCAGCTAGCTGATGCTAAACAGGCTATACTAAGTTTCTCTCTGCAAAAATGAATCCCATGGAGACTGTTTTCAAGCCTACACATGCATGCACCTATTTTAAAGGGTACCAAAAAAAAAAAAAAAATGACTGAAGCACTCTTTCTTGAACCTTACCCTCAACCTTTTTTACCAGCCAAAAAATTATTTATTTTAATGAAAGGGGAACTTTCCATACAATCTGTAAACATGTTTCTGAAGTAAAGAACTTCTAACATGTGAGTCTGTGGGGGTTGAATCATTCTTGTACACTGGATTAACTTTTCAGCCCCAGAGGTTGCAGCTCTGCAGTCTGTCCCTTAGTTCACCTGCTGTTTCCCATAACATGAAGTCTTTCAAGCACAGTGATGCCATCAGGATAAACACTGTACTGTGTTCTCTCTGGTTTCTCACTGACTGCCCAACATTAACACTCATGTCTGAGGTTCCTGACCCATCACCATCTGGGGAGTGGAGAAATGACCTCATCGCTCCTTCTTTATTTAGTACAGAAAAACTGTTATTGGTGTTTTGATGGTAGGGAGCATAGCACTGCAGCAAACAATCCATAAGTATAGCATTTATCTAGTGTTGAACTATTTTCAAAAAACCTCCTGAATAAAGCTCCTTGGTGCACATTCAAAGCTAAGTTCTGGAGTTTTAAAGAGGGCACTCATCCAGGTATAAAAGGATGAATGTAGTATTACAGTCTCAGTAATTTTACTAGCTGGCTTCCCCCGGCTGGTCTGTTCCATCTGCTAATCTGGCTGTGATGGTTTCCTGTTCCCAGAATGCTGACAGGCCTCGTCATGCACAAAGGTTTGTGCCAGCATTTTAAAAAGCTAAAGCAACATGTTACTCAGCCAAACCCAGTTACCCTCACTAGATGTTACTCTAAACGCAGCTCTGAAAAGCTGTAGAATTCTGTGCTGTCCTGACAGTCCTTTGTTTTGTGTGTTAAATAAAAACCCACACATTAGGGCTTCCTGATGGTCAAATAACTTAAAGTAAATGTTAAATCTTCTAGTTAAGATGGCATCCTTCGTACTCACATAGGAAGTCTTATCGGGAATTAACTGCTGGAATGTTTGACACATGGGACGATAACCTGGTAAAGGGAGCGCTGTGGCTGAATATCACAATGAGATGGTAATGCTACAGATCCCTTGAATGAGTAGCTATACTATTATCTTTGGAAAAACCAACTCTCCTTCCAGCTGAGGGGGGAACCAGACTGGTTTATAGTCCTCATTGCACAAAACTTCAGTTAACCCTTAAGCTACACTTTACCAGTTCGCCTCTGCAGACTTCCCTCTGGGTTGTGTGGATGCAAGAAGGAATTTTGTTGTGGTTTTCATAGGTGTAAAATCTGGTTCTGGTCTTGCAATGCAGTGGTTCTAATTATGAAATTCCCACTGGACTCCACTAGCCTCAATTTAGTACAGACTGCATACATGTGAATTGCCATCCACACCCCAAGTGTCTGAAATCAAACAAGTTGTGCTGTCTGGCTGTTCCCATTTCACTTTGTTGCCAAATATACCATTAACCTTTTACAGCTGGTTGCTGGAGATCTGCATGCTGAAAGTATCGATACATAAGGGCACTTTAGGGTTTTTAATGGCTTAGTAGAATTGCAGAAAATGCAGAGCTGGGGAGGGAGGTAATGCCAACATAGTCTTTCCAAACCAACCCCCCAATGTCTTCAAAAAGCTCTAGGGGTGCTGAGTTTTGGTTTTAAGGTTGGAATCAGGTTTAAGGCTTTAAAGTCAGAGTAAATGAAATAAGCCGCATCAAAGGATCTCCGCATGTGCGTATCCTTGGCCTGCCAAATGCTGACCCAGTCCCCACCCCACCCCCACCCTGCCTGTGGGTTGGCATCACCTGCAAGCAGCAGTTGGGTGCACAAGGACTCATTCACACAACTGCAAACACTTTAGCCAAGAAGAAACGTGATTGTTTTGACTCTATACATGGATGAGTGAGGTACCATAGAAATGCACTGAGCAGTGTTTTGTTGACCTTGGCTCTCTGAGAGGCTCTGCGCTCTTTAAACTGTTTTGGACTGCTGTGGCCGAGTCGGCACGAAGAGGACATTTTCCAGCACGTTTATCCAAAACATACACATAAAACTCAGTTTCTCAGGATCAAAAGCATAAAGTCAGTTGCTGACTCTTGATGCATCGTGCTTTTTGTGCACTTTTGCAAATTCATGGAACTCCATTGAGGTTAAAAATTTCATGGTCACTGTAGTGCTGTGAGAAGGGAAACATGGGTGCGCTCCACTGTTTCTCATGGACTGATCCGAAACACTTCAGCTCCTGTAATAGTTCATACAAGTTCAGTGAAGTTCTGGTCTGTTAAATCAAAATGCCCATGAAGATAAATATTTGGGGCTTGGCTGTAAACCTTCAGGGTGAGGTGGACCGAGCCAAAATTTCAGCACTGCTTTCACAGCACCAAAATTTCAGCATAGCTTTGTGCGATCTTCCCATGCTAATCAGTCACTGACACAGCATCGCTTTAGCAAATGCCAGCAGTTTAGAAACTAGTAAATCTAGTCAATAGTGATAATTGAGAGAA
Source organism: Cichlasoma orientale (assembly GCA_034780415.1). Lineage (NCBI taxonomy): Eukaryota > Metazoa > Chordata > Actinopteri > Cichliformes > Cichlidae > Cichlasoma > Cichlasoma orientale. Next base: position 34,412 of record JAVDPK010002676.1, on the reverse strand, counting down.
GATGCTGCATCTACATGCAAAGCTGGCTTTCTATTAAATAAAGCTCTTTTTTTTTTTTTTTTTTTTTTTTTTTTTGTAAATAAATCAGAATGCTAAAGTCCTGGAGCTTTTAAACATATAATTTTCCAGTTGTCAAATTGACATCCCAAATGCTTTAACAAAGCTTGTTCTAGCATTTATGAATGTTCTTAATTCAAATGACAAATTTAAGTTGTCCAGTTTTTCTTTAGCATTAAAGGTCAGAGTCAACATTTCCTGTAAGTGTTGATGGCAGCATGGACTAACACACATTCCCATTTCTAGGCAGTCCTTGACTCTGGTATTTAAAGTGGTTCAAGTAGTTACAGGGGGTGGGGGTGCATCTCACTGCAGCACCACACTGTCTCAAGGAAAAGTCAAACCAGTGTAGCTGAACTGAGTTCCCAGCAGAACTGATTCTGCTCCTCCTGGTTGCTTAAACTTGTGCTGGAGCCACATTTCCATCACCACAGAACTACTGTAATAAATCACTTATGTCAAAAACTGATGAGCCTATTGAGTCTCTTCCTGTCATCAGCTGTAGTACTGCTCCCCTAGACCACTGTTTATAAAAGGACTGATACCAGAGTCATAAAATGCTTTCAGGAGTGCCCCCTGCACCCCAATCTCCTGAGCAGTTAGTCTGCTCTGGCCTGCTTTGTAAAGTGCAGTGGTGTCTGACCAGTTCATTGTTCAGGTGAACAACCAGGTACTTATTGATGTCCACCAGTGTAGTCGGAGTGTGCCTACAGAAATCCACCACCAGCTTCTTGGATTTTCCTGCATTAACCTGGAGGTGGTTAATTTGGCACCAGTCATCTGAGAATCCCTGTATCAACTCTCTGTATTCCTTCTCATTCCTGTCATCTGAGACAGTGTTGGAACTGGGCGTGGCTGCATGTCACTAAGTTAATCATTAAATTGTGAAATACTTAATTTCTTCCAACAAACAACAGATGAGGCAAAATCACAGCAATGTATTGTGAGTGAACAGACTTGTTTGTGGTTGTAAGATGGATGAGCGCACACCTGCTCATCAAGTTCACCATTAATCCAGGTCATTTGAGGAGAAACTCAAACTCCCACTAAATACTGCTAGTTAGCTTATTTTAATGGCTGGTTTACATGTAAATCAAGTTTACATGTAAACAAGCCATAAATACACTAAAATTTCAACAGATTCTAACCTTACAAGTAGGGCTGAAACGATTCATCGACGTAATCGCTGACGTAGGCTACAAAAATTTGTCGCCACGAAATTTCATATTCGAAGCGTCGTGAATTTAAACCCATCCATTATGGCAAGCCGTTTTAACATTTAATCCATTTGTCTGACTATCCGTGATTACATTTAAGATATCTAAAACTGCATTTTGACTATCCAGAATGGTAATTTAAGATATCTTAAATAGAAAAGCCGTCTAATTCAAGATCTCTAATTGATTTGGAGATATTTTAAATGGCATATTGACTAGTCCAAATTAAAATTCTAGATATCTTTAATTTAGTTTTGACTAGATCTATCTATCTATCTATCTATCTATCTATCTATCTATCTATCTATCTATCTATCTATCTATCTATCTATCTATCTATAAATTTGTACATATGTTTTGGGGTTGTTTTTTTTTTTTTGCATTTTTGACCACAGCAGCTTTTGTTGGCAGTGTAGCGGGGACAAGAAATGTGGGGAAAGCACGGGGCAAATTGGTGACAAGCCGGGACTCGAACTCGCACCGACCGCACTGCAAAGCTTCACCCCTGAGCCACCCAGGCGCCTAAATTTATACATATATTTTTGAAATAAATATTTATACATATATATTTTTTGTATAAATTAATTTATACATATATTATTGAAATATAAATTCATACATTTATTTTTTGTAAATATAAATTCATGCATATATATTTTTAAATATAAATTTATAGATGTATATTTGTTTTTAAATGTATACATGTGTTTTTCAAAATATAAATTTAAATATAAAATAAAAATTTAAATATAAATTCATGCATATATATATTTTTAAATATAAATTTATATATATATTTTTTTTGTATTTAAATATAAATACAAAAATAGGCCACCCAGGCGCCTATGTTTGTCTTTTTAAATATAAATTTATACATATATTTATTTAAATATAAATTCATACATATGTTTTTATATAAATTTGTACATACCTTTTTGAAATATAAATTTACTGATATATATTTTTTTGTAAATAAAAAAATTACACACATATATTTTTGAAATATAAATTTATAGATATATGTTTTTGAAATGTAAATTTATACATGTGTATTTGTTTTTAAATATAAATCTATGCATGTGTTTTTCAAAATATAAATTTATACTTATATTTTTTTAATTTAAATTCATTCATATATATTTTTTAAACATAAATTTATATATTTTTGTATTTAAATATAAATTTATACATATGATTTTTAATATAAATTTGTACATATTTTTTTAATA